>PVIC010007474.1:12806-51040 GCA_004025085.1 Thryonomys swinderianus | reverse complement strand
TAAAAGTTTGGAAAACACATGTCTTAGGAAAAGCTCTCTGCAAATATGGGTGAGGAATTTTTGTCCATTTTTTCCTGTGAGCATGTAGAAAAGGAGATAGAAGTTATCCTGGTGATAAAGGCAAGGTATGGTAGTACTTGAATTAATTTCTTTCTTTTCTGAAATATAATTATTATGATGGTTTTAGAATTATGAATGATAATTCCATTTTATTTGTGTGGTTTCACATAAAAGTACGGTAGTAAGATTTACATCCAAGATCTTCCAGTTTTTGCTCAGAAAGCCTTGTTTAAACTTTTTGCTTTAGTTTGTTCATATGGAGAAAAATGGCTGTGGTAGAATTTTTAAACATTAAAACATATACAGCCCTTAAAACAATGCTAGGTAGAGCAAGAACACACAAAGTTAGCTACTAAAGGATTTTTACATTTAGGAGATACTTAAAGACAGAAAAGAGAAAAATAGAATCACTTGAAACCTACCATATAGAAACAAGAGAGTCACACAAATTTTGAAGCATTTCAGGTTTATATATAGTATTTGTATTTTTAATAGAATATGAACTGCAGCATCTTAGTTTGAACTTCATTTTGCTCTTAAAATACAAAGTTTTATGATATTCTATATTATACATCATTAAAATGATAATAGTCACAATAAGGTAATAATTATCTAATTATGGCTGAATATCAACTTTTATTTTTTGGCCATTAACAGTACCTCTCATGATATTGTTAAAATATCTATCTTTTAACATATTTAAATTTTTTTCTCTATGATTTACATGGAAATTTGTTCTAAGTCACAGCAAAATGAACTGATTGCATTTTAAAATACATACAAAAAAGCCCTTACCTACCTCTTTTGTTTTCTTCTAAAATTCCAGGTTTTTTCTTTTTCAATTATAGTTATATAATTATATTTTGATTCTGCTCATGTTTGATACTGCATTTTTAGCTCAGTTGAATTAATGGATAGTCAGTAAATATCACAAATATAAATAGAAATAGGTTCTGTGAAGGTTCTTTATTTAAGCTGATAAAGTTAGCATGCTTTTATTTCCTACCTAACAGCAACTTCTCATATTTCTTAAAATAAGCTTAAGTTTGAAATCTGATTTGTTTTGTAGTTACGTTTTTGTTATCAGAGAACTTTTAAGAGAAAAATTTCTGTATTCACTGAGCTTTATAAATATAGTTTGAGCTGGGCGTGGTGGCTTATGCCTGTAATCCCAGCACTCTTGGGAGGCGGAGATAGGAAGATCACTGAGTTTGAGGCTTGCCTGGGCTACATAGTGAGTTCAGGGCCAGCCTGAACTACAAAGTGAGACCCTGTTTCAAAAAAACAAAACAAAACAAAACAAAAAATTGCTCACTTCCCTCTTTATTAACTCAGGATCTTGCACATACAAGGCAGGTGGGCACCACTGAGATAAATATAGTTTGAAAACAGTATATTCCATTGTATTTTAAACTTGTATTTCTAAACTTTAATTTATTTATCTTCATATGTTATGGTAATTCATCCTTGTATTTAAAAATAAAATAAATGGGAGAGGTTTCATTTGGTAATTATTACCATAGTTACTTTTTTTTTTTTTTTGGCATTACTGGGGATTTAATTCGGGTACTTGTGCTTCCAGGGTAGGCATGGTACCATTTGAGCTAAATCCCCAGCCCCCAATAGTTGCGTTTTATACAGATTGAATTCTTAGATGCCAGCTGTCAGTGTATTCCAAAAGTATTTAGTTGTTTCTTGGAGGAAAATTGTCTTTATGAGCAAAAAAGACAAGTTGAAAGTCCAGTATTTTCAACAACATAGTTCAGTTCTAAGTCCTCATGCCAGTTGGAAGTGTAAAACTGATTCTTAAGATAGAGACCTGTAGTATAACAGACTTGCAGGTGAATATCTAAAAATAATTACTTATTTTCACAAATTGAAAACTAATTTACCCATGACACTGTTTTTTTGAAGAAACTAGTTTTTCTTCTTCCCTTTTAATCTTTTCTATCTTACAATTCCTAAGTTCCTTGATAATATAAAATATTCTTTGTACTTTTTCTGTGTATCCTCCCTAGTGCTATCTCATCACCTTGTCTTTTATTAAAATAAATCTTATTGTGTATATTTGATATACATTCACATCACTCTCAGTGTATCTCTTTTGACCCTAGATGTGTGGAACTTTACTCATCCATTTTCCACTTCTGAGTGTGTTCTAAGTTATTTCTGACACAATCTGTCCAGAATCTGAGCTTCAGATTCCACAGGTATGTGCTCAGTCCTGTGAGACTTGTCTTTCTTTCAGATGGCAGTTAGAAGGCTAGAAAGACATCTAGGCCTCAGACCAATGGGCTATGAAGTGTTCATTCCTAGAAGGAAAACCTTACATTTAATCATTTGCTACAACAGCTCATACAGTACAAGGAAACAGTTTTTTTTTTATATTGGTGCTTTATGATAAGATGACATAAGAATGCAAGAATATCCAAATGGAAGAGATGCATAGTCAAGGTAAGGCAAATAGGATGAGGAATTTTTATGCCTTGCCAAGATGCTCCAGCTTCCCAGGATGTCCTGTTCAACAACACAGAAATCCTCTGACCTCTATCACTTTTGGCTTTTATGTTTTTTTTTGACAGTTCCTTCTCCTTCATTAAAATATAAGTTCTGTGAGGGCAGAGGGCTGAAATATTTAAACTCTAAAGGAGTTCTAAATCTTTTCCCAGCAAGTTCATACACACTGATTCATTTAAATAGTTTATGCATATAAATAATTATATTGCTATTTTAAAATATTGCTCTCTCAAGGAAAAGCTAACTTATTAAAAGAATGAAACTTTATTTGATAGTGTTATTTTATAACACTATCAAATAAATGTGAAAAAGTCAAGTTTACATTTCCAGTTGCCCAGGTTCTCTTTCTTCATCCTTGATATCTCATGTATAAAAAGAAAAAAATGAAGATGTGGATTTAGCTGAATGGTTCTTGCCTCTACAGCTCAGTGGTTCTGGCATCTGCCTGGCAAACACAAGGTCTCGAGTTTGATCCCCAGTACCACATACCATAATGCCAGACATGGTGTCTCATATCTGTCATCCTAGCAGTTGGGAAGCAGAGGGAGGAGGATTGCTGAGAGAGTTCAAGAGTTGCCTGGGGTACATAGTGAGCTGAGGGCTAGCCTGAATTACAAAGTGAGACCCTGTCTCAAATATATCAATAAAGATGAAAAATTTTTTAAAAAACTTAAAAAAATGGAAGGAGTTCAAGAAATACATGGAGGAGGTAGAGACATGAGATAAAGAGTTAATACGTATTATGTACATGTACCAACTTTCCACAAAGAATATAAACTACTATACTATACTATACTATACTATACTATACTATACTATACTATACTATACTATACTCATCTGGTAATAAACTACCAAAGAAAAGTATTTAAGAAAGCAATAAAGGAAGTTATCTCACAACCAATGTCAAGTTTTTACTGGGAATTGTTCAAATGGCATTCTAGATAATAGATTTGAGCAAGAAAAAGCAATTATTCAAAATTTCATTAAATATTACATGGGTATTTTTGACTCTTTTCTTTTGTCTCAAAATTGTATTCAGTTTACATGTAAGTAGATTATTCTAAGGTAAGTTAGTGATAAAATCTTGGTGTATATACCGTAGGAAGATATTACTTGCCATGAAGTAAAATAGGCTCTGCTACTAAATCTGAATGTCACAGAGTTGGAAGTGTCTTTTGAACTGTTTATAGCTCATTAAAGGGATAGGGTAAATTGTCTGGTTTTAAACTCCATTAAACAAAAGAAAAGTCTGCTGAGTGTGGTGGCTCACGCCTGTAATCCCAGCACTCAGGAGGCAGAGGCAGGAAGATTGCTGAGTTCGAGGCTTGCCTGGGCTACATAGTGAGCTTAGGGCCAGCCTGAACTACAAAGTGAGACCCTGTCTCAAAAAAAAAAAAAAAAAAAAAAAAAAAAGGAAAGTAGAACTCCTGGAGAAGATTCCTGAGATAGGTATGAATTTAAAGTGAGACTTAACAGTTAATAATGATGAAACCCGGCTAAAGGATTAGATCATTCAGTCTTGGAAGAATGGATAGTTAATAACAGTTTTAAGAATGAAGATGAAGATGAAAGGCTCTTACAAGAGAATAATGACTAGCTGTTCTCTGTCTCCACTGAGTAGAAAACAAGAGACAGGATTTCACAAATACTTATTCAACATCCCTACTGATTATAAAACAGGATGGGAAGTGTAAAGGCTTTAAAATTAGACTATCCTGAAAGTGAAGAAGCTAATTCACTGAGAGGTTGTGATTTTGGGTCTTTGGAGGTCTTATAAACTGTCGATATTTCCTTCATAACTATCAATAGACACTAGCCTCAGTTCATTTCAACATTGCTTCCTTTAGGGTTCTTCCAATTCATTGTTTTTAGACATCTGTCACTGAACAGAATGTTGATAATATCTTTGTGGAACTAGTGAACATTTAAACTAAGATAATTGAAACTTAAATGGTTAAACTAAGTTAATGATCATCATATTAATTATGATAATTTAGTAAACATTACAAGAGTAAAATTTAAAAGTTTTACTATTGTATAAGTTCCTATGTCAACAGTAGGAGGCCTTAAAATATTTGAATCATTCAAATATACTATAGATATATTCTGAATATAAATAAAAATAAATTGTAAGTTCGAGAGGAAATCACCTTAAGTTGGAGTGTATGATTTTCATTAAAAATATCCATTTGAGGGCTGGGGATTTAACTGAAGTGGTACTGTGCCAAACTTGAAAGCACAAAGGCCCAAGTTTGATCCCCGTTACTAAGAAAAAAAAAATCTGCTTGAAACTTAGTCTCTTTAAGAAATTTTTTTCTTTGCAATTTAACATATGTATTGATAATTTTATTATACTTAATATATTGTTGCATCAAACATTTATTCTCACAATAATGAAAAGCTAGTTATTCATTTTGAAATATTTATGTTTAAGGGAAATATTACTTTATATATTACTGTAATTGTTGTTAAAAAATAAAATTGAGATATACTTACTATCTTCCCCTGTGAAGCTAACAAGGTGCTTCTGTCAAATCTTGAAGAACTAATATTCCACTAATGATAAAAAGGAGCTGCTGCATACTAGAGAGGTCCTGGTCATTTGGTCCACAAGAGAAAATGTCTATGAAATCTTTCCTTTGTTTAATTTTAATATTCATGCAAAATTTGCATGTCATAAATAATGGTTCTTTTTACTCGTTCGTTTAGTACCTGGTATGGATGGCCAAAGCCTGGAGATGCAGTGGTGTACAATACAGAGAAAATTCCTTCAGTTGTACTTGTTTAATTCCAGTTTCATTAAACTAATGTTAAAATAAGCACAACATAAAGTATGAAAGATTGGTATAAGATTTTTTTCATTTTGAAATTAAAATGATACTTGAGCTTTTTTCTGATTAAAAAGCAGTTTTTTTTTCTATTTATTCCTTTTGGGTAATCGGTGGATTGTTATTTCTAAGACTGCCAAGTTTGGGGCAGGAAACTGAGTATCTCTGGAATGTCAGCAAGGAAGTGATTGTCATTCCTCAGCCTTCCCAACTCTGCAGACCACACTGTCCTAGTGTGTGTGTGTGGGGGGGCGCCATCCCTTTGCATTGTTGTTGCCTCCAGTGTGCATCAAGACAGTCGCTAAGCAGAGATCCTGAAGTAAGTAGAAGAAGCAGTGTACTGCACTATTTCTAGGTTTTATTGCTGTTTTTTTTTTTGTTGTTGTTTTTTTTTCTTGGTAATAGGATCAAACTTTAGCCCTGTGCATCCAAGGTTGGTGCAGTACTACTTGAGCTAAACCCCCAGCCCCTAACTGGAAATTTTAATAAGCTTATTTTTCGATGACAAGGTAAGCTACTTGTGTTTTATGCGGTATGAAAGTGTCTCTAATCTTTCAGTCAATCTTTTCTTGTCTCCATAATAATCTTATACAGGAGTGGTTTTGGAAATGATGAGTAATGATGCCATTAATTTCAAACTGATACTGTTATTTTCATCACATGGAAATTATCTAAGTCTTGCAATATACATAATATCCTCTCTTCATTGAATTTTCAAGTTTGATTTTCATTGTGGTCATGTACCATAAATGCACTTTTCCCTTTTTTTTTTAATTTTTCAACTTGAAATACTTAAATAGGTAAATTTGCAAATCTGTTAGTATAATTATTAATGGAAATTGATTTATTTTATTTTAAAAGTGGACCTCATAAAAGTACACAATTTATCCTTTATGAAGAAAAACTCTTGTCCAAGACTTTCCTTCAGTGAAGTTCAGCAGAGAAAATTACCTACATTTGTGAGCTTTTGTTTAAAATTTTTCTAAAGATACAGTAATTGAAACTTCAGACTTTTCAAAAAATTGTTATTTCAACTGTTTTACATTCAGACTTTCCAAGGGAAAAATAAATCGAAGCCAAACTCTTAAGAAGCAATGTATAATAGTTCAAGAGATGACTTCCAGAACTCAGAAACTTGCAACCTTAGTTGTAGAATGCCCTTATAGTTCTATTTTTCCTGGATTTGGCACCAATTGTATATACAAATACATTCATTTTTCAAATTAAAACTATTTTAAAAACAGTAGTTAGTAGAAACAAACTCACATATTTGCCAAATTTTCATTGTTTTTTTTTTAACTTTAATACATGAGATGCGATCACATCATCAAAAATAGTGGAGTGAAATGATGAAATGGCAAAAATAAAAAATATTATTGATGTTCATGATATCATCTGAGAAAAGTACAGTACCTCATTAACGTGCATTCTTTTTTTTTTTTTTTTTTTCTTTTTGGAGACAGGGTCTCGCTTTGTAGTTCAGGCTGGCCCTGAGCTCACTATGGTGCCCAGGTAAGCCGCTGCGAACTCAGCAATCCTCCCGTCTCTGCCTCCCGAGTGCTGGGATTACAGGCATGAGCCACCACGCCCAGCATTATATGTGGTTACCGGGGATCGAGCTCAGGTCCTTGCGCTTGCAAGGCAGACGCCGGAACCACTGAGCTAACCCTCCGGCCCTAACGTGCATTCTTAAAAAAATACTCATATCATTCAAATATTTTAGGTTTTTATGGTGTAGACACTATAAAGTGGTGAATTGTTAAATGCTTCTTTTTGCCCTAAAGGAGATTCACATATACAAATGCTAAAATATTATACAATAAGTTCAATGCTTATTATTATTCAGCAGTCAAATGAGAGGAATACACAGTTTTTAAAATTTTATGTTTCTTTTGTTCACTAAATTAATACCTTTTTTTTTTTTGCTTTTGAAACAGGGTCTCGCTTTGTAGTTCAGGCTGGCCCTGAGCTCACTATGGTGGCCAGGCAAGCTGCCGCGAACTCAGCAATCCTCCTGTCTACCTTTTAATGCTATAAATTTTCCTGTGAAACCCAATTTATTCTCATCATACAGTATGTTATTTTGTGGTGGTATAACTAATATTTTTTAAATAAACTATGAAGAAAATTCATGTGGCAAAACTTACTTTTAACTAATTAAAAGACAGTAATTGGAAATTTGTATGATTGTAATAGAAATGAACAAAAGTTGTCAAATAATATGAAAAACTGTAAGAAAATGTAGATCACAAGTACTTTAATAGATGTTCAACCTCATAAATTCATAGATGTGAATTGTTAAATGATTTCAGCTTCAAATCAATAAATCTGAGAAATTAACTTCTAGTTCTAGTCAAGTTTCAGGTTGCTAAACATTTACATAGATTACTAACCCATTATGTATTGGTAAGAAATTTTAGTGAGTTTTTATTTATATTTTGATTATGAAGAACCTCCCCTACATTATTGACACCATCACACAAGTAAGGACGTATGTAAGCTGTGACTGACATATACAGTGAATATTTATGTTAAAATATTTATTATACTTAGATATATTTCCATTAATTTTCTTTAATATACTCCCCTTCTCTTTGAAGACACTTAACACATTACTCTTACCATTTTCTGAATTAGTTTTGAAAATATTCTTTTCTGAGGGTCTTTTTGAGGTGTGTTTAAAAAATACAGTAAATACTGCAGTAAGTGTCCTAAAATGGAAAGGCAGACACATAAAGACATTATAATTGTGTTCTTATCCATCTCATTCAGTGAATCTGGCAACGTGCATCTTTGGCTCTTCTGCAAAGTTTAAATGACCATGATAAGCAAACATTTTAATCCATTCAGGGCATTGAGACAGCTACTACAGCCTATACATGCTCACAGAAGAGGGTCTTCAGAACTTTGTCTGAAAACGATGAGAATAGTGGGATAAGTGTATAATTAAGGGGACTGTGTCTTTTGCTGTAATGATTTTTTTAAAAGTTTAACTATTCACCTCAGCTTAATCTTCATGTATTATGGCATTATTCAGAACAAATACTAGAGAAAAATAATTGCAATACAATCATTAACACAGTTATTAGATATAGCATATTAAGTCTTCAGAATTATGAAGGTATCTTTATTGCTTTCCTATATTCATATTATATGGAAAAATTCAGTTTTTCAGAAAGCAAATCCCTTTGAAAATCAAACACAGATACATGTAACACACATGGCATTCACACAGAAAGCCACAACATAAAACATGTATGTGTACACCTGTAATCTCAGAACTCTGGGAGATTGAGGCAAAAGGGTCACAAGTTGAAAATTTAATGATTTAATCAGACCTTGTTCCAAAATTTAAAAATGTGGGGTGTATACCAGTGTGACAGCCTTAGTTCACTCCTCAGGAGTACAATAAAAAAGAAACAAATACTCTTTCCCAAAATTGTGGCTTCAAGAGCGTGAAAGAGTCTACAGGAAGATTGTAATTGGGTGAGATTCTAGCTCAGTGGAATTAAATATTCAAGTCTGTAGAGGAAATTATTAATTGCTATCTAACTGTATATTTTCCTTTTTATAAAGACACCTATCCCTTTTATAAATGAAAATCTCATGAATTAAATATCATGTTAAAGTGAATATAATAATATCTGTCCATTTTTATATATGGAACTTCAACATGTTTTTATATTGAAGAGTGTAAGAGAATACTGTGAGAGTGAGACTTCATTTCTCATCAATTATTAAAATACTTTCAACAGAATTATACTAAAGAGATGTTGATGGACATAGTAGAAAGTTTTCTTTGTTGGTCTGACTAATGAGGAAGGAAACCTGGCTTCCAAGAAGGTAAACTTATTTTTCACAAAATTAATTCACAAGGATCTCCTGATATCAGTGATTCTTGCTCCTGTGATCTTGCTTCTCACTTGATCTTACACATTAGATGGTCTGTAGCATTTATAAGGTTAACTTCAGTAATGACACTCATAGCTATTTTCCAGTTGTTTCATACATATACATTTTTCTACTCTGACATTTCTTTGGAGGAATGAAATACCAAGTTACATAGGAAATGTACCTCTATTGATTACTGGTGAGAGAAAAGTGTGAAAGCTTTCATTCTAAAAAATACCTTCTGTGATGCTAATGTATCAGGAAAATGTGCTGGTTTTCATTTTTCTTAAAATACTAAACTCTAAGCTATATATTTTTACTATAATATCCAGAGAATTTGATAAGCTATATCAAAGTTTTCAGAGAAGTAGAATTTTTGTTTTTGCTAATTTTGAAATATTTAATATCATGAGAAACACATCAAATAAAATACTATTAAGCTAATGTAATGTAAAGATCACTAAAATTGTATTTGTCATAATTATACAGTTTAAATCCAAATTCCCATTTTCATTTAATCTTTTTAACTAGAGAAAATTAAAGCACATTTTAAATTTGGTATTGGATAAAAAGGTAATAATTTATTTTATTTTAGTGTATTTTTATCTTATTCCTTCTTTTCATTTAAAGATGGACTTGTATAACCTACAAGAAAGAGAAAATTGACATTAAGAGATATTAAGTCATTTGGTATATGTTTCAGACACCTGCGATTCATGTGTCTCTGTTATTGAAGTTAAAATAAAGTATGTCTTAGAATTCTATTCATATCAGTACTTCTATTTGCCTACCATCTGCTATGTTAGATTTTTGCCTAATTAATATTTTCAGAAATGATTATCACAATTAAGTGTTTTGGTCTTTAGGACGAAGGTTCATGAAAACTGAGTTTATCCCTTCCATATTGATCTACTTACTGCTGATGCTTAAAATTTTGGAACTGATAATTACTTATTATTCTAGGAAACATGAATTATTCAGGTCAGTTCCAAACTTTTGAAATAACTGTCTGGTGTTTTAGAAACCAGAAACAAAAATTATAATAGGAGTTTAGACTATAATACATTGCTGCAAGGATAATTATTAAGGGAAAACACAGCTGACATTTTCTGATTTATGCACACAATCAGAGATGGAGTCCAAGGACTGTGACATAATTATCTTCATGCTAACAATTTTGGTAAATCTCTTGACAGAATTTTAGCTAATTTTAAAATGCCTTCTGAAGATTAGCACTTAAAATTGTTGGGGAAAATAGCACAATTTATTAGCAAGGGTATAATTGTAAACCTTCTAAATACTCATTGTGAATATCATTTAGACAGTAACTCCTGCTTTAGCAGCTGGTATATAAGACACCAGTTTATGGAGTCTTGAAACAACAGAGAGTAGAATCTAATTAAAGAGGATTACATGCCAAAGAAAAATTATTAAAAACAGACTAATAGACAATTGTTTTGAATTTAGAAGTCTCTGTCAAATTCTTTTTGAAACAAATTCATGTAAGTAACTGTCAAGTGAAAGCCTTTATTCTTCCAAACCAAAAAGATATTAGAAGACTTTTGTGAGTTAAAAATGATTGCTATTCTGAATTTTAACGCAAAAACTTAAATGAGACTACTAATCTTGTCCTACATTATGTAAAATACACATGTGCTTTTAAAGATAAGTGATTAGATATACTATTTTGGGTTTTGTGGTTTGATGTCTAGTGCATTCTGTAACTTTATAAGAAAATGTAATTTTTTTCCTTTATAAATGAAAGTCAGTGTATTAATTAAGATACTGTTTATTTAGACTAATGCTTAGCTGATTTGCATATTTTTATTTGTAATGTACATTTAAAATTCATGGTGCATTAATAATGACTAATTTTCAAAACGAAATCACCTAAGTTCCTCCTTTTTGTTTGGATTGATTCACTTTGTTATGATCTCAAGGGGTTTTATTCCAAATATTAGATTAGAGGTTGTTTAAATTGCTACATTTCCAAGTTTTAATTAATTTAAAAAATAGAATTTTAAAATATTTTTTTCCATGTTAAAGGAAGGATTATTTTCATGTCTATGAGTTCATCTGCTGTGTAACTTTGTATCTGGCACCCTCTGTTACTGAATATCTTAGTGTTGCTGCTGAATATCATAAATTGCATTACCCAACTTTCTGATGCAAGTACACTCTTGTAGGACTTGAGCAAATGAAACATACATTAAAAATTAATTGGTAAATACTAATGGTAATGTGTTTCTATGTCATTAATAAGTGCATAAACAAGCACATTAGATTAATAAATGAGATATTTAATATGAGTAATAGTTCTAAAAATGTATTCCTTATGGAAAAATTTAACCATTCAGTAATGGCACAATATAGAAAGGTGCTGCTGATTCCAGAAGAGTAACAAAGAGATTCCTGGGCCAACCATGACCTCCTTTTCCTAATCCCTAAATTTTCTATATCTCCTTGAACACCACTTCTTCTGGCAGAAATGGCCTAGTGCTTTAGTGGAAAACTCTTTCAAGGACAAGTGTGTATTTTCAGTTTGAAACCTAAAAATTACGTCACATTTCTTATCCTGGTAAGGTCGAGATCCTAGAGAGCAAATGTATATCTGTGATTCCTGTGATAATAATTTGTGAGGATAAGCTTTCACATGACAAAGAAAATTGACTCTTGATCATGTCTTTGTGGTAATTTT
Source organism: Thryonomys swinderianus (assembly GCA_004025085.1). Lineage (NCBI taxonomy): Eukaryota > Metazoa > Chordata > Mammalia > Rodentia > Thryonomyidae > Thryonomys > Thryonomys swinderianus. The sequence goes on along the minus strand of PVIC010007474.1, from coordinate 39,043 downwards.
AGTATTGATTTCTAAGACCTGGCATCAATCACTTCTTTATGATAACACAGTCAGTATATGAAGTGCTTAGGACAAGGTCTTTATTATAATTAAGAAAATTAATGTAAAATAATCTTTTGGTACAAAGTACTTTGACAGTAGTTCATAAATATGTCATATATGAAGACATGTCTGTTGGGAGTATCCTAATTTTGGATTTAAGTTTGTTCTGTTGATGTCATCTAGTATATGCAGTATGGTTGAAAATAGACTCAATGTTTAAATTTTTAAAAATATTATGGTAATATTATGATAAAAGATACATGGACATTTTCCCTGAAATACTCCTCCTTCTTCTTCTAAACACATTTACCTCATTGTTTTTGCCACTTCCTGAGGCAGATCTGAAGTGTTCTTTCTTTTTTTTTTTCTTTTTTTGAGACAGGGTCTCACTTTGTAGTTCAGGCTGGCCCTGAGCTCACTATGGTGCCCAGGCAAGCCGCCACGAACCCAGCAATCCTCCTGTCTCTGCCTCCCGAGTGCTGGGATTATAGGCGTCAGCCACCACGTCCTGCATTGTGGTATGAGGTGTTGATCTTTGGTGGGCGTGTCTCCACGCCCAGCATTATATGTGGTTACCGGGGATCGAACTCAGGACCTTGCGCTTGCAAGGCAGGCGCTGGAACCACTGAGCTAACCCTCCGGCCCTGAAGTGTCCTTTCTTAAGTGTCATTAGTTTTGACATCTTGGATGCTTTAATACTCTGAGTTTATTCAAAACGTTTACTTTTCATGGTAATTTTGACTTTGCAGAAGAGATAGAAGCTGAATGGTTCTAGATCTGTAGAATAATGTGGATGGAGACAAGTGTAATATTTTTTATGAGCTTGACTTTTCATTGTATTTACTGGACAGCCTTCATGATACTTTCAGCCACAGGTTGTAAAGACACACAAGTGGGCTTCAAAAAGTGGCAAGAATGAGTGAAGTAAGAGGCAGTATTTTGAGAGGAATCAATGACAGTGTGTTTTTACTGTAGTCATTTTCATGTTAAATTTAAGCATTCATCATGAACTTTGATTACACCTTCTTTTTGGCTCAAAGACTCCACTAGAGGATTTTTGGAGGCTGGTGAAGTTCCTTCATGTATTTGGAGTTCAAAGTAAGGAAGTGGGATCAGGGAGCTAACAACCTAGTCCTGCACCACTCCAGATTTAAATGTTACATGTGGGCATACAATAGGAAAAGATAGAGTGACCACAATGGCCTTTTCTTCTTTGTCCATCTGTTCAGTTCCTACTGCACATAGCAAAGTGAGTTTAGCAAAGTGAGTTTTCCATCCATCCATCCATCCATCCATCCATCCATCCATCCATCCATCCATCCATCATCCTCTGTTTTTCTCTTTTTCTCTCTTCCTCGCTCTCTTCCTCTCTCAGTACCTATTCTATAAATTAAATAGAGTAAGAGTGTTGTAAATGTACTGGGATATACCTAAAGCCTTGAAAAAAATGATGCAGATGTAGATTAGGGGTGGTATTTTTTTCTATTTCCCTCTACTTTTATTCTTAGCGGGCAGTATGCACACTGTCAGCTTTTGACAATTTGAAGTTATCTACTTCAGCCTTTCTGTTAGCAATCTGTTAACAGTATATTGGAGTGTTTGTCTTCATACTACATGTGACTTGGAAATAATTTTACATTTATTTCTATGCACCAAAAAGAGCATCTGATTGTGATTTATAAATATATATATAGAAAAATTATTTTAAAGAACTTGTGGCATTGAACCAGTAGAAATAAATTTGTTTAATTTTTACCAAAATGTTCAGGAGGGTTTATATTGAGAATTCTAGGACCAGATGAATTATAGAACTCAAGGACAGTACTTATCCAAACCAAACAATTTTATGACTAATAATTTCTGTGTAACTGATGTTAGACTACTTTAGAAATTCCTATTCAAAGCAAATGTTTATAAAATTTCTGATTTTCTCTGACTAGAATCTGCACTTATGCGGGAACCTTCTATTTTCATTTATGTCCATTGAGTTTTCTAAGTGTTAAATTTAAGCAATGATTCCATCAGGATAATGTGGTATATATATGCAATAGTTTCCCATACAGAATGAATGCAACTGATACTCTAGTTGTATATCTCTATTTTTATTAACTTGTTTAGATTAAAGAAGAAAATTTGGATCATGATGTAGTCATCAAGATAGGGTTATCCTTGGAGGAAAGACTGCTTGCTCTGTTCATTGACTTTGTTTGCATTTTTAATTGGAATTTTGAGTCTGATTATGTTTGAGATGACCAGATGTATGTGAAAGTGTCTATAGGATACATTCTGTAAATCTTTGATTGTTAATTAGTGCATAGATATTCATTAGAAAATCAAGGAAATAATGTTTCTTGTTTTCTTAAATCTTACTGTTAGAATTTAAAAATATTCTAGGGTGTAATATATTTTCCATTATAACAAATATTATAAAAGTAGTAAAACCAAGAAAGAGGAAAGGGGGTAACAGTGGGTTTATATAGGCACAGTGGTCAAGGGAAATGTTTTAAGAAGTGATATTGAAGCAGTGTTTTGAATATTTGACGGAAAAATATTTCAAACAAAGGGAATTCCATGTGCAAAATTCCCGAGAAGAAACACTACTTCTGTGTCCCAAGAGCAGCAAGGAAGCATTTTGATTGGGGAAGTTAAGAACAAGCCTGATATAAATGAAATTATCAGATCTGACACAGCTTGAGGGTGAACAGAGTTTCCTGAAATGAATTTTCTTTACCTAATCGGGCTTTTAAAGCCTTTGCTATTGTCAAGATTAAGTGAATGGGTATATTATTATGGTTGATTTCCAAAAAATAAATATCAAAGTTTGTATAGTGATTTGTAGTGGGTCATCACACCTGACTGTAGAATTCTTCACTATATATCAAAATAATGATACTGTAGTTCAGCTGATTATTGTGTGACCCACACAAGACTCAATCAAAAGATAGCCTGGCAGTATTTGACAGTGTTTACATTTTGAATAAGATATTAAAATTAAAAGAGAAATACTTAATTTTGAATTTTAGTGCCTTGCCATATATGCAGGATAAAGGATCAGCTGGTAGGATTCTGTACAAAACGTGCTATTTTTGTTAACCTTGAGAAAGTAGTAAAATCCTTCTTGATTTTTAAGATGTTAAAATCTTAAAGTATATCTGATATTACTGAAATGCCTTTTTTATTTAAACCATGAACCTATAAAAATGTAGTCTAACCTTTAAGAATGTATAATATTTAAACAGTAATTTCTTGTTTAGGATACCTTTTACATACATGATCACATTTAGTTTGTTCCTCAATTGTAACACTCAGGTAGATATCACTTGTGTCACCTTTACTGATATTCTCTTTTTACGAGGACATAGCCCCAGATTGAAATGTTAACTATTTTCTTGAGAATACATAAACAGTTTAGTTGCAAGATTGGGATGCAGAATCATTTCTGGTCTCAGTAGGTTTGACATCCCTTACTACATAACACTGCATTTCACTGTGACTCGTATAAGAAAGAGTCTTCTAAACAGAAGCTGATTGTAAGCTGGCCATTGTTTGTGAAATTATATTAGCTAAATATGATTACCCCTTAATGTTCTCTGAAAGGTTTAGACTAGTTAAAACACACCAAAGGGAAGAGCAGTTATCTATTGAAATATGAATCTCTTGATTAGAACTAGAAATTATATCTCGACACTAGGATGTCTGTCTGGAATTTAAAATAACCCAGTACATAGTAATTAGGTATTACTTGGGATGTGCTAAAGAACTTCAGTGAGACTAGTTTTAAGGCTTATTTGTTGATTGCAAAAATTAAAGTAGAACATTTCCCTGAAAGAGTAAGCATACCTAATTGGCTCTTTCATGGAGAAACTCAGACCATAGGAATTTCTGACTACATGAGAAATAAATGCACTTGAATAATCTTTTACTGATTTACCTTATAGCACAGCAGAAGGAAAACCACTACATTAACCCATATTAGTGCCTTAGAGTTTTAAAAGTCCATCCAGAATAGCCATTTTATTTACATTGTTTTCATATTTTAAAACACGAAGCTTATCATTTCTTACATAAGACTGATAACCTCCCACAGTGATAATTCCCCAAAGTTCCTTCAAAATATAATGTGCAGTAGGCTACTAGCCATCTGAGATTTGTAATTATCATTAATATATCACAGTGATTCTCCTATTCCCTAAAGGATGTGAGGCATTCACATCTATACCAGTGGCCTTATTGAATTACATGTTTTTTTCTTAGTACAGAATTGTTTTTAAAATTGTGGTGTCCTCAGGGATTAGTACAATATCTGGCACCTATTACCTTCTAAGTAAATATTCAATGGATGATTAAGTGAATGGCTGACTTTCATTTACAGTTTAGGAACAGGGTTACTTTTATATAATATATTAATTTATATTACTTATATTTACAATTTATATTTAATGGCACTATCAATTCAACCCAGTTGCTTTGCACTAAGCTACACCCACAGCCCTTTTAAAATTTTTATTTTATTTTGAGATGAAGTCTTGTTAAGCCTGTAAGTTGCCCAGGCTGGGTTCAAACTTTCAATCCTGGGGCCAGGGATTTAGCTCAGTGGTTCTGGCATCTGCCTTGCAAGTGCAAGGTACCGAGTTAAATCCCTGGAAACCATATACCACATGACTTGTATGTACTCGCTCACACCCACCAGCAATCAGTAGTACCACACACTACAGTGCAGGACATGGTGGCTCACGCCTGTAATCCCAGCACTCAGGAGGCAGAGGCAGGAGGATTGCTGTGAGTTTGGGGCTTGCCTGGGCTACATAGTGAGCTCAGGGCCAGCCTGAACTACAAAGCGAGACCATGCCTCAAGAAAAAAACAAACAAAACAAAACAAATGAAACTTCCAATCCTTCCTCAGGCTGTCAGAGAATTGAGATTACAGGTGTGGCATCTTGTATTAGAAAACTGATTTAGGCAGTTTGCCTAAGGTTGTATAGCTAGTGGGACATGGTGGTTTAAATTTAATCCAAATTATATTTTGTTAGCTCCTTTTCCTCTCTTAATCTGGGAAAACTTTAAATCATTTTAAAGACATATTTAGTGGTAATACAGTCAGATATTTCTGCACCAGCATAATTAATTCCTTTCTTTTCTCTGTATGCACAGTAGAGTATGAGCAAGCTGATGTCTTATATTATTTATCTTCACATCCCTGTGGCTTACTATGTTGCCTGATATATTAAGTATTTGTGATTTTTTTCCTCAAATTAAAGTCAGACTTGAGCCTTGTTACTTAGAAATTCGGAAGCTTAAGTTTTCATAGCTATTTTGTTAAATCTCTATGACCTTTTGCTTATTAAAGAAGTTTTTCTAATTCATGAAATTCGTGCAACTTTTATATCTAATGTATTTAGTTTAACTTTTTATCATGATTTCATAAAAGAAATCTAGTCTCATTAAAATACAGTCCTAAAATAATCATTGATTATTTTATTTAGTAATATAATTTTCTAGTTTTTCTTTTTTGGCTTCTTTCTAGATCCATCCAGCATTGAATCAGCAAATGTTTAACGGAATTTTGTTTGATATAGATAGCAAGGGTAACTCAGTGATCTAACTTAAATTTCACAGCATTGAGATTTCTTTGTATGTTACTTTTTTCTCATTTGTTCTACTATAGTTTTATGTAATCTTAACACAAATGAGATATAAAACACTATAAAAATCTATTACACTTGAAATTGTAGACTACACTCAACTCATGGGGACTGATTTGGCAAGAGGCCATAAAAAACCAGTTCTTGTAATGCTTAGTTTCCAGATTCTAGTTAAATTGCTGCCAAAATGTAAATACTTGGGGATTTAATTGCTCATTATATTTGTTATGGTGGTGTCACAGACCCAAACAAAGGCTATAGGATGCAAAATGTTTATGCATAGTAATTTGATTTGAGTATGTGTATGTTGAATTCTTTGTTTTTCTACATTATAAAGTGTAGAATATCCACCCAAAAATAAGAGGGGATAATACAAAATCTTGTGCCTCACTTGACTCTTCTTGTCAAGTATTATTTATCCAGTCCAGTATCTACAGCTAACACCTAGATGAGGTCCTCCTCTGAACCTAAGTCGCTTTATGTACTTACTCATGACAAGCATACTCCTTATGGGGTTGAGACTGGCTCTCAGGCTAGACTAATTGGGTACAAATACCTATTTATCCCTCCCTAGCTCTGTGGCATTGGGCAGGTTATCTAGATCTCCCTGTGGTAGTCTCCTCCTTTGTAAAATAGGGATAGATATGGTGGTTGGGGAAATTGAAGTGTGTCACAGAAAGTAAGACCTTAGTGTTCACTAGTTAACTGTATTCATCTGTAGTAGCCTGAAAATCAAAACAAAATCTATCATTTTTATCCTGGTTACCAATATAATTTCCCAATTTCTTTCTAACTCAATAGGATAAACATTGCATTTTGTAACAAATATGAAATTTCTGTTAGGCAATAAACTCAGTAACTTTCATGACTTCCATTTTCCCTGTGTTCCATCTGCTTGCTCCGTGGTATCTAATCTAGTAGCCCATTTCTAGTTCTAGTGTGTATTCCTAATCACTGATTTTTCTTGTTCCTGTGCCTGGTAATTGGAGGAGAGCTTTATTCAATGATTCTTTCTCATCTTCTTTTCCCTTTTATTTCTCCCTTGCCTTTCCCCTTTGTCTTCATTACAAAAACAGACAAGCCACCTTGCTTCAGCTGTGAAGTTTGCCAGTTTCTCAGGTGGTGAAAGTGGTTGAAGGAAAGGAGGAGGGACTTGCAGTCTGTAAGTGCAAGTCACCAGCAGGGAGAAAGTAAGTTCTCTGAATGGTAGAGTCCTTTTCAGCCTGGAAAATAAGTCTCTTATTCTGTGTTACTTGGGCCTGAATTTTATGCTTGGCCAGTCTTAAACTCATGTAAAGAAAAACGTATTAAGATAATTGTCACAATGAATGAGTTTGTCTTTTTTTTCTCAGAATCAAACCTGTGGGAATTGAGTTGAGGACAGACTTGGACACAAGGCCACTGGTTTGATTTTACTTACAGTTGTTTCTAAAATTAGGGAAATGTTATTGATGATGAAGATGTCAATTAGCCTTTTACCTTCTTCCTAGATGCTTACATTTATGGAGAAAATGAGTAGATAAAGATGTTAGGTGTTTTAGACATTTATGCCTTATGATGGGCCTGATGTTGCCAGATTTAGATTTTGATTCCTATATTTATATTATGATACTTTCCTATATTGCTCATGAAACATAAAAATAGTCTTAGATTAAGTGCTCAGTTCAGGCTGTGTAATATATTTGGCCAAGATAACAGACATTTGAAATTCTTTTTTATTTACTTCTTTCCCTTAGTTTTGTTGGGCATGGTAAGTTTTAAGCAGTGTCAGAGGGTAAAATGTGGAGGATTCCCTCTTTGCATTAGCTTAATACTATGCTAATTTTGGGTTTTACTTTTCACCTTATGGAAGAATATATAGTTTTACGTATTTCCTGACAATGTCACTGCCAAATGGAGGCTCCTCCTCATTAAAACGAAAAATTTCCTGTAGAGGCATGGGAATTTTCTCTCAGCCACATGGAAATTGGCTTTCTCAACTCCAGATCCACAGAGAGAGACAGGAGTGGGGGCGACTTCAGCTCCATGGTTCTTTTGTGCATTCAAGAGACTTGTTTTTTTAAAAAAATGAATATTGGTACATTTTATATACAGCTCACAATCACATTCAACACTGGGGAATTTGCACCAGTATATGACACGAGTTAATTCTCATTTTTACCCATATCCCTACCCGCCCACAACCCTCACCCTCTATATACATGTACTTTCTTTTTCTTTTCAAATCATATTTATTCGTTTCCCTCATTACTTTCCCCTGCCACATTCCCATTGAATATTTCCCATTTCAGAAAATCTATCATACATTCTAGAACTCATTTTCTCTCCTGTCTCCATTGATGGGAAAACTAGATATTGAAGTAATCTTCAATCCCTAGTCTGTATGCCAAAGGTTGCACCTAAAAGTATTAAAATCCCAAAATTTTATTTTATTCTTTAATTCTTTCATAATCTTATTTCCCTATAGTGGTGGGCAGCAGGATAAAGTTTAAAACTTTAGTGAGGTTGATAAGAAAAGGGAAATGATGAGTATTTTTTTTTTTTTTTTGAGACAGGGTCTCGCTTTGTAGTTCAGGCTGGCTCTGAGATCACTATGTAGCCCAGGCAAGCCGCTGCAAACTCAGCAATCCTCCTGTCTCTGCCTCCCGAGTGCTGGGATTACAGGCGTGAGCCACCATGCCCGGCACTGTGGTATGTGGTATTGATTGCTGGTGGGCGTGAGTCACCACGCCCAGCATTCTATGTGGTCACCGGGATCGAACTCAGGACCTTGTGCCTGCGAGGCAGGCGCCGGAACCACTGAGCTAAATCTCCGGCCCGATGATGAGTATTTTTATAGCAAATGTCCAAATGAAGAGTGGAACAAGGGATAGGGGAGAAGGGAAGGAAACAAGGGACAAAAGAAAAAGAAAAACAAAAAGAAAGCTTTTGTATATAGGGAGAGGAAGGGAGATGGGAAAAAAAGAAGCAAGATATATCATGTACAAGTATATAATAAATTTCATTATATATATCTAAAATGTACCACTAAATGTTTTGCTTAAAAGTGCCATGTTTATAACAACAACCATCAAAAGAAAGAAGTAAACTATTGTATATGTTTCTCTTCATAGCTTTAATTCACCACACTGAGTTGGAAAAGAGGGTAAATACATATTTGTTAGTAGCATAGGATTCCTTGAACTGTATAATTTCAAATCTGTAAATCTGAACAAGTAAAATTTCTTTAAGAATTCTGGTTTTAAATGGTTCTCAAACTAAAAATATTAATGTAAAATAAATATCGCTCATACTTATTCATTTTATATGATCAGTAAAAGTTTGTTGTTAACACTGTTCATTGTGCTTTATTATACAGTTTTTCCCCAAGGGACCTTAAGCATGGTTACTGGGATGACAAGAGGCTGTGTGCACTGCTTGCTTTTGGTTTCCAGCTAGTATGTCACACTGCCATCGCAGCCTGCTCAAATCTTTGAAGCCCTCGACCCCCACCCCCACCCCACCCCAGGCTTTTTCACTCAGTCTAGGCTAAACTGAGATCTTAACATTCCATCTTAAGGATAATTATGCAATTATCAATCTTTCCATTGATATTAGTGATTAAACTGCACATTTTCTATAGCACTGATAGTGTTAAAAACATCCTAACAGAAGACAACTGTTATTAAATAGATTCACATACAGCATTGCTTAATTTTGTTAATCTCTATTGATAAAGGAAGGGCTTGAAAGCTTTTTAAAAAACTAATCAAAGTGAACAAAAATATCATAGGCACAGATGTATTCCTTCTAAATGGCAATGAAATATATATGTAAAACTACATATTATACCCCAAACTGGAGATGTACTGAAAAAATACTCATGTCAATGAAACAGAAATATCTGTTCCCACATCTGATTTATAAAGATCTCTATGGAAGCATAAATATAATGGTATATCATGTTTTTCATATTAATAATTAATTCAAAGTTTGAAAAGAGTGTGTCATAAAAGTTTCTTCTACTTTTAAGATTTAAATGTGACATTCTTAGCGGTGATCCACCTAAACTGATGGAATTTGTTATAGCAATCTATTTGAAAAAAAGGAGTTTCATATGTAACTGCAGAGAAAATAAATTGTGTTTTACTAATAGTTAAATTTAGAATCCAAATACTCAGATTTGTAGGCAGAATCAACAACTCTTGACTGTATCATTGATAGTAATCACATTGAATGCATTTTAGATGACAAATTAAATGTGTAGTCTTAATGATTTTTCATAAAATTTTTAAATGTTTATTCATTTTATTTATTTACTTGTATTGTGGGGAGATCAAACTCAGGACTTTGCAGTTGGAAGGAGGCACAGTGTCACTGAGCTAAATCTCTGGCCCTTTCATTTTCACTTTTCTCTGCTTTCTGTAGCAACACTCATTAAAGCACATAGATGGGAGGAAGTTAACTAAATAATTAGTGGCACATACATGAATGGCGTATTATACAACTTTAAGAATTGTATTGGAAAAATCTCTTTAGTAAGACACCATGTATTACGTTTAAATGTTTGAAGACTTAAAATAATGTGCTGTAAATATAATAACCCTTGTAATTGTATTTTGGTCTTTTAGGTAATCAAAAGGTCAATGTGGCATTTTTTTTCAATAGTAGTTGCAGAGAAGCAGGTATATTTTTTATTTTTATTTTTTGAGACGGGGGTCTCACTGTATGTAGTTTAGGTTGGCCCTGAGCTCACTATGTAGCCCAGGCAAGCCTCGAACTCAGCAGTCCTCCTGTCTCTGCCTCCTGAGTGGTAGGATTACAGGCGTGAGCCACCACAGATGGCTTTGTGGTATGAGCTGCTGATTATTGATTGGCATGAATCACCACACCTGGTACTGGGAATCAAACTCAGGACCTTGCGCTTGCTAAATAGGCACGAGAACCACTGAGCTAAATCTATGGCCTCAGATAAAGGTATTTTTAATCATTAACTGTAGTAAATTAAGTGATTCTGTTACACTGATTTATATCACTTTGGGTCCATACTTAAATCTCTGGTTGTATGCAAATGAATAAACTGGTGTTTGGAAATTATTTTCTGAATAATTTGAAATAAGAATTCCTGAACTCATTGCAAAACAAAAGAAACATTAATTAGTAAAATGTACATGTAATGTGATAAATTAGGTCCTGTTTGTATAATATTAATTTATCACCTGCGTTTATGTTGTATTTTATGAAAGTAGCAACTTATGTATGGAAAATACAAACATTTCTAATAACAAAATTATTTCAGTAATCTTAAAACCAAAAAGTATAAACCAATTACTGAAAATTTGGATAAGACTAAAAAGCATAAATAAAAGGAAGTATACATCTCAGTATTCAAAGATAAGCGAGTTAGTAATCACTTCTAACCTTTTGGCTTTGCTTGTTTACCAGAATTTTTGTGTTATCATTTTCAGTTTGAGAGCATTTCTCTAAAAGAAACTAAGTGGTGCCATATGTGCCTGTGAAAAATCCATGTGAACAGCATATGCAATTAATAAATATACAAACCTCAGACTTAAAGTTCCTTGTTTGACTATTTCTTCAATATTTAGAATTACTATTTTCCCGAAAATTTGCTGCCCTGAAAATATAACAAGAAACATCTAAGGTAATATAACTTAAAAAAAATGATTATTTCAAATTGGTTGTGATAGGCCTTCCTGTATGCTAGCACTCAGAGGCCGATGGTGCCCCCTCTGGTGGCACATGTACTGGAATTGGAGCAAAAGGCTGAGGCAGGAGGATCACAAATTCAATCCCACCCTGGAAATCTTAGCGATTTAGTAATATATATGTGGTGATTAAGTGAATACAGTTTTCCAGTTCACAGTGCGTTCACAAAGTTGTGCACTAATCACTAATAGTTTCATAACGTTTGTGTCTCACCTGAGAGAAACTCCTTTACCATTACTGGTCACTACCCATCCTCCACGGTCTCTAGTCACTGACATCACTAATCTATTTCCTATTGATTTGCTGGTGTGGGGCATTTCATATTAATGGAATTATAAATGTGGCCATTTATACCTGCATTTTTCACTTAGCATAATGTTTCAAGGCTCATCTATTCTGTATTTCAACTTTGATTTTTATGGGTAAGTAATGCAGTGCTATCAACATATCACATAATTCATTTGTCATTTGATTACTTTATTCCCATTTTGTGTCTAAGTGATGAGAGTATAAATATTTGTGTACAGGTTTTTACACATGTCTTTTTTTATACTCAGTATAATAAGTGTGTCATTGGTGGTCACATGATAAATTCTTTGCTTATACTATGATTATACTCTCATAGTTCAGGTCATGACTCTATACTAAATATTTCAGTATTAGTATACAGTATGAAAGTTTTCTCAAATTGGGTGGGCCTTTTCACATTTTTATCAAAATGTATTAGAATTCAAATTAGTCTGTATCCTCACCAATATTTGCTATTGTTCTTTGTAATTAGACCTGTCTCATTGGATGAAAGTGATAATACATACTGATTATCATTTACTTTACTTGGTGAACTAATGATACTGAATACTTTTATTGTTTTTTGGCCATTTTCTCATCTTCTTTGGGAAACTGTTCAAAACCTTTGGCAATTAAAAATATTAGATTGTCTTATAGGGTTATAAGTTTTCTTTACATATTCCAGATATAAAAGGTCCTTTATGAGATATATAATTTTGTAATATTTTCTCCTATCCTGTTCTCCTATCCTATTTTTCACTTTGTCTTTTCACTCTCTTAGAGACATCATAGAAACTCAAGTGTTTATAAATTTTGATGATGATAACTTACCATTTTGGGAATACTTACACATTATGACATTTTTGTTTAACCCAAAGTTACAAAACTTTAGCCTATATGTTTGTTATGTCTTGTAGCTTTTATTGTATAAGATTTGTGTTTATTTTTTGAATTGTCCAGAGATAGGGTGTTATTTTTTGATGTTCTCGAAACTGAAATTATCTTAAATTTATTTTGAATTATTCTTCAGAACTTTGTCTATTTTTGAATTTGATATAAGTAGAATAATTTTGAGTAAGTTCTCTAATGTTATTTGTTTTGCTCAGTATTATGTGAGATATATTCATGTATGTAGCAGTACTTCTTCATTATCATTATTGTATAGTTTCCTAGTGTGTGAATATGTTATAACTTATTTATATATTTTATTGTAACATATCTGTTCATTTACCAATTTGGGGCTATTTGAAACAGTTTTACTATTAACACTCATGTATATAATTTTTGGTAAGCATATTATACATATGTACTTAGTACATTTCTATGTGTGGGACTGTTAGGTTACATGGTACATATAGATGTTTATCTCTTGAATATACTGTCAAATAACATAAGTAGGTGTGATACTTTAATTTTCTAAAGGGATATTTAATTTCTGTACTAAACCAACTAAAGAACATTATATGATCTTCATCTTAAGACATTTCAAAAATTTGTAACGGTATTATTGTAGCTTTAATTTGCATTTTACTAATGATTAATGATGAAAACTATAAATATTGGTTATGTATATGTTTACTTTTCAATAGTATTTACTCATATTCTTTGAGTTACCTGTTTTACATTTATTAGTATGGGAAATATATTGATTTCAACTATTAAAATAGTATGTTATTGGAACATGTGCAGAAAATGAACTTTTTGAACATAATAGACTTCAAAAATAGACTACACATACACTGCAATTTAATGTTTGGAAAATTTTTTTTTTTGGGGGGGGTTTAGAGACAGGGTCTCGCTTTGTAGTTCAGGCTGGCCCTGAGCTCACTATGTAGCCCAGGCAAGCCTCGAACTCAGCAATCCTCCTGCCTCTACCTCCCGAGTGCTGGGATGACAGGCTTGAGCCACCAAGCCCGGCTGTTTGGAAAATTTTAACTAAATTATACATAATCTTTCCAATATAGAGGATTGATTTAATTGAATATTTAATGATATAATATTCCTGTCTTACCCTTATGTAAATGTTTTCTCAACTAGATTGTTCAACTAAATGTAAAGTATAAAATAAGATCTTCCTGGAAAAATATATTCATGACTTTGAAGAATTTCTCAAAAATTTATATAGAATGTTGACGTACTAATCTTCAGAAAATTGATGAACTGAGCTTCATTTTGTAAAGACATTCTCTTTATAAAAATATGCTAATAAAAGTGAAAAGATAGGAAAGAGCAATAAAGTATTTTAATGTATATATACAACGAAGGATTTTTAATTTATAATTCAAGTTATTTTAGATCAATTTTCAAAATCTTTTCCCTGATTAAGTTACAAAAGAAAGGTCAAGGTAAAACTAGTGTGTTTGATATAAGTAGATTTGAATTAATTCTTGCACATTTAAATTTTTTAACCTGTTTTATAATTTTTTAAAAACTTTGCACTTATTTATAATTTAAGAATATAAGTAACATTGATATTTAAGATTTATTATTCAGGTTTCTGTTTATTAAGCTAACTAAAACACTGATATTAATTTATTACCTAAAAATACTGAATTCTGCATGTAATCCAATGTAATAAATGCTTCAACTGCTTATAATTTTGGTATAAAACTTAATCTTGTAATTTGTTATCACAAATTATTAGATCAATATAAAATCAAATGTTTTAGTTGTACAACTATATTGAATTGTAGTGAGATTTTAAAATATTTTTGTTCTTAGAAACTCAGTCTAGTCATGCTATTATATTTAATAGTAAAAAATTATTCATGAAGTTTTTATTGATTAGGACATATTTAATTTCAATATTTTTATAAGAACTTGAATTACTGTCAGTAGCATAAATTGGTTTTATATATCTATGTCTTTGTGTTTATACATAAATATACAAGAACAGGGCACATGTCTTTATCTATATAGCTATTATCTATCTGTGTGCACTTATAACCAGCATATACTCTTAAACTGTTGTTAACATATAAATATGTAATTATAAATTGACTAAAATTGGAAAATTTTATCATTATTTCTGGACTCTAAATGCTAACTGATTGAGAACTAGATAATTATTATACACTATTCATTGTCATTTAAAATTTACTTTTTGATTTTTCTCTTTTGAATTAAATTGGCCTAGATATGCTTTAGGTTATTTTATAAAACTATTTTTATTCTGAAAATGTAAGCTTTGCTAGTTTGTTGCAGTACTTATATTTTCTACCTATTTAGAAGAACTGATTAAAGAGACTTCTCTGATAGCTGTTTTATAAGACATTTTTATTTTGTTGCTTTTGAATTCAACTGTCTATTTAAATGACTCTTACTCAATTAAAGTAGTGTGCATATTTTTCACCATTCCATGATCAATTTAATCAATTATATTTTTAAATAACTGCATAGAGATAATTTTTCTCAGGATATTGGAGGATGAACATGGTTTTTTAATGTGTTACAGGATTGTGAGAGGCTGGACAATAATTTTGATGACATCAAGCACACGACTCTTGGTGAGCGAGGAGCTCTCAGAGAAGCAATGAGGTAAGTCTGGGTCACCATAGCAACAGTCACAGATGTGGTAAAGAAAAAGTCATTCTTCATTATTGGGGGAACAAATGAGTTCATTGCCACCATTCAGCTCTGTTCTCTAAGGTATTAATTTGTCAGTGGAGAGACTTCCCTTGAGGCTGTACTTTGGTTTTGAAGCTGCATAAATGTTAAGCCTCAGTGCACAGTAAAAAATGTAAATGTTTAATTTGTTACTTAAAATGCTTGAGGGGTGTCTTGTTTTATATTTATACTAAACTGTTTGATTGAATGAAAGTATTGTTCCTCTAAATTCTGCTGGTATGTAAAAAAATAAACATACAGTGGTAGCTTAATTGAGTAGTGTCTTCTCTTAATATTTAATTTAAAAAGAGGTACTTAAAATTTCATCTTCTACTAAATTTTATAGGATTATAGTATAGGATTTTAAGTGGTTTACATTTTCACACTAATACAAATAATGTATTTTTCAAATCCAGTGTTTTATATGTAAGCTTGATTTTTTGACTTCACATTACTATTTTTGAATATTTTCCTTATCTCCCCAGAGTTGATACCTTTTAAAGTAAGTTTTAGCGAAACATTCTTTAAATCCATTTGATCCCAATCAAAAAGATTTTTACTCGTATTATAATATGTCAGTAATGATACTTCCTTAGTATGAGAAAAATACTAGTTTTGTAAGTTCTTAACTTGAATCTTTCAGTTCAATTAATATTTTTAAACAAACAGTATATTTACCTTTATTTTTCTTACAAAATGAAAATTTATTTTTAGCATTTATTTCTTTATATCCTGATGATCATTTGTTATGATTTTAAGGCTAAGAAAAGTCAAAATCAGGGAAAGATAATCTTGAAAGACTTCCTAGTGCTTTACATACAATTTTGTTACTGCTCCCATACAGTTACCATATACTCTAGTTTAGAAGCTGCCCTCATTTAGTAACCTCCCCTTTACCATGCAAACAGCAGGAGAAAGTAATTAAATTTAATAGAAGCTGCCCTCATTTTGAAGCTACTTCTATTTAAAACCACAGGGGGAGGTAATTAAATTTAATGGAAACAGTAGCTTCTACACAAAGATACATGGTACTTCTGTATAGATGATTATGATGTCACAGAAAGAGGAATAATATATTACTCGTACTGAGAAATTACCAGCTGGAGCAAGGGAGCCTATTTTATTGTTAATGTCTTTACTAATAAAAAAGAGGAAAAATAAAACTGAATGCACAATAGAGAATTTGTATCTGTATAAAATATAATCTGACATTCTCAGAAAGTTTGTTATCAGAAATAATTGTAAATTTAAAATAAGGCATAAAATATATTATAAAAAAGCTAATGCAGAAATTACAAATGCAGAAATTCATTTTTCAGTATAGTCATTCTTGTCTAAAACTATTGCGCTGTTATAAAGTGAACCTTATTTTTGTAATGCTTATAATAATTTTGAATGCATTAACTATGCATGTCAATATTTATTTAGAAAACTACAATTAAATCTGTATTTTTATATCTATTCATTTTAAAATAAATGCATAGACACAAGAAGACAAAGGGAATGCCAGCTCTCATGCTTTGAATAAAAGAACTGAAAGCAAAACCATAGAAAGAATTGAAAAGAGGTGATGTGAATGAAAGTGGATGTGAGGGAAGCACAATGAGTGTGGCAAGGACATATAATCAGTGCAAGAAATTTGTCACCATGAAGAAACAAATTGAATGATTGCAGAAATGCATAGGAAGAGATCATGAAACTTTGCCTATTTTTGAATTCTGTATCATTTTAGAATATACCAGGATGTCACGCTTTACAAAAAGTGCAAGAACTAAGGAGAAAAACAAGTATTGATTACCTAGTTGTAGTAATTCCCCACTACTCATGATATGAAATTAAGCTGTAGTCCAGGTAATTAAAATTACAATTTAATTACGTGTGTGAAATATACATTTTAGATAGATTGCATATTTTATGCACTCAGACACATGTAGGTGCACAGATACTGGTAATGTCTGGCTTCACAAACCACAATGAATTAATTCAGTAACTAATAACATTCAACAATTGAGTGTGCTGTGCGTCAGCCATCTTTTTTTGGTTTTGCTTTTGAAGTGCAACAGAGCTCATTTATTTTTGCATATGAGAATCTGGGAAAAAAAGCAAACAGAACAGTAAGGAATACAATTAGAAGAAAAATTCATGAAGAAGCAAACATTGTTTCATCTGTGATAATCTTTTCATTACATGTAATAGATTTGGACAAATGTTAATGGTGAAAATGATAAAAAGTTTGATCTATATTCCAAAACATGAACTGTTCTTACGGTAAAAGATCTAGTTCAGAGTAAAGATAAGGAAGCCTGCAGGATATATCACAGAAATATTAATGGTCTCATATCATGGAAAACAGTTCTTTTCAAGCTTTTTTTGAATGTAAACTCACATAGGCAGATTTTTTTAATCACTAATATATGACATGAATTCTTAAGTGATAGTGAGGCAGTATAATGTTCATAAGGATGGTGTAGCAATTTAGAATCTTGGAATAGGATTAGGAAGGCAGAAGACAATAAATACTGTACCAAAAGCCCCCTTTAGCACAGGAGCTTATCATAGTATGCTACCTCAAAATGTGTTGTTTCACATTTTTAGGTTAGTTACATATAGTCTAGCTTGCCTGGATAAAGAATTTAAATAATTACAAGGAGTCATTTTGGATTTAGCAGTGGGAGGAATAATACTGATTATAAACCAGTGAAGGTAATTTTATAGGGATAGGGTCAAGAGGTGATAGATTTATTTATTCACCTTTTTGTAACATGTCAGGCAAAACCCCAGACATTTTGTGGTAGCTTGTCTCTTAGTCTCTTAGTTGCTTGGAAAGTGTCTTAGTTACGTGTTGGTGGGGCAGAATACTGTCACCCACAAATCCAAGGAAGAGAGATTTATTTTGACTCACAGTTTGTAAAAGTTTCTATCCATACTCAGCTGGCACCATGGCAAAAGAGAAACAGCTCATGGCAGGGAAGGCAGGAAGCAGAGGGGAATCAAAGACACAGGAAGGTTGTATACATCTTATCAAACCCCAGTGACCCTTCACTTTCCACCAAGCTTAATCTGTCAACACCTCATCAAGCCTCGCACACAGTGGACTAAGCCAGTGTCATGTGTCTATGATCCGGTACAGCACACCCATGATCCAGTAACCCCCACCACCTAGCTTGTAAATGCATAAGGATTTTGGTGGAAATCTACATATAAGGCCTAACAGTATGAGAGTATCCCCTTCTCTCTTGAGGATGATCTTTTGATCAGCTCTTGTGTGACTTTTGCGGTCCACAGTGATGCTCTTGACCTGATTGTGTCTAGGCAGGGAGGCTGGGAGAACTGGACTGATGGTGAAGATTAACAGACAGTGGCTGCTGGGTTGGGCATTTTCACCAAGTTGACTGCTTCTTTGTTTATTAAGGATCTGCTATTTCTGTCATCTTTGAACAGAAAAGATATTTTACCCCTAATGCTCTGCTAATTTATCTGGTTTCTCATCCTGCCCAATCTTTGGCATGCAGCTTGGAAGCCATCTTTGTTCTAATTCTAGTATTCTCATTCATGAGTCACTGCAGACCTCTTCCATGTTTACTCTGATCCCAGAGTGAGGAGGCTCTGAGCTGTGTGAAAAACACGAGTACTTTCCCCATTCTTTGTAATGTGTCGACTCAACACAGCACTATTACATTTATTGTAATAGGGAGAAAGAAAAAAAAAGGTTAAAGTAAACCCAGATATACATGTGGAGAGAAAATGTAATTCTGTACAAAATCTCTCAGGAAAGATGAGAGTTGATACCCATACTGGGACAGGTGGTATTCTGATACTTGTAGCCAAGGGAAGGTATGTGATTTCCAGGAAAATTGCATCAAAACCAAAAGAAGGGGAGTCAAGTCAGATGTGAGTTAGACAATACTGAGGTTAGGGAAATATGCATCATTATAAAGCATGGTTTGGAAATTACCACTTTCAATGTTTCCAATAGTAAAGTTGGAATGTAAAACGATGTGACATGAGAATGGGAGAGTGGCAAGGGGCTTCTGCCCACGGCTGGGTGGCTTGTGGAGACCGTGCAGCAGAGCTGCCCACAATTTGGGACAGAGTCCTCTGGTATGTCTTCAGTATGAGTGTTCCTAGCGGCGGTGCTGGTGAGCCCTGGAAATGCATCTAGTTTAGCTGAGAAGACTGGTTAATGTCGTGAATATATGATTCAGTATTCGTCGGTGGCTGTAGTCTACCCCATGTTGCATAGGGATGATCTGTGTCGTGAAGGTGAGGCCTGACCTCTACCCTTGCTGACGGAATTCTAATCAGTGAAGAGGCCAGGGTGAAGCTGCATTCATACCTGCCACACATCTGCACCCCTTCTTTCTTCTTTGAAAATAGGAGTAAAAGATCTGTAAATAGATCGGCAATAGATATATAATCAATTTACAAACAGATCTAAGAATAAAGGATCTGTAATAGATCTATAAAATAGTAATGATGCAAAACCCCAAATAACAAGAGTGATTTGATGTGGAAGAGACAAAGTGACTAGTATTTTCTGAAGGTATGATTGTACCTAGACATTCTAAACCACTGTAAGAAGTAACAAGTGGCTGAAAATATTAGGCAGAAGGATTTTGGTATCACATTTGCTGAGCATGCTCAGAACTCTGAGTTTCCTCATTAGTGAAAAACAAACAAGCATATAAATAGAATGAAACAAAGCTAGTGAGTGGCTCTAATTGATAATAGAGTTTAAAGAGATCCAATGAAGTTAACTTATATGATAAAATATACAAATCATTGGGAACATGAGCAATTATTTGGTAAATGATATAAAAATCACTTTGCTCTGTGGAAAAAAGTCACTTTTCATGTTAATCTTACATAGGTAAAAGAAAACCATGTATATTGTAAAGTTAATTGAAATAAATGGAAAGGCCAGTGTCCAGTGAGTTACAGAAGTGATTTTCTTATTTTTGAGATTCAATAGAGTTAAAAAATTGCAAAGTACTTGAAGAAATCACTGAGCTTTTATTATATTAAAAGCTTCCTTAATAGGGAAAAATGGCAAAATTAAAAAATATCAGAGTACTGCACCTTCACTTGTATTGCAAATTTAAAACAATTAATGGGTTCTTGGCAAAGTATGCCTGAGAAGCTCTTGAAAATATTTTATTTGTAAACAAAAAAGTCTATTTGTAACCAAAACTGTATGAATTTGTGAAAACCATAAACATTTTTAGCAATTTGATGGCAAGGAGGTTTTTTACTTTATGTTTTAAAAATATATTATACAAATGTCATAGCAATTATGAACGGTCTGAGTCTAATTCTTACATTATGGATTATTGTTTTCATTCAATTGAACAGAATCTACTAGCCTCAGATTAAGCAAATATAAAAATGTACATTATACACAGATACACACATATCTGGAATATTGTGACATATTTGCTTCTATGTGGAAATTTAAACATCTTTAACAGTGTGTTTTTAATGAAACAAAAATGCTGTGTTAATAAATTCAGTGTCAATACCAGGAAACAGTGACACATAGAACATGATCTTCCTGAAAATATACAGTGCAGAGAAAAGAATGACAGGGATAAAATGTAGGTTTGCAGATACTTTTCCCAGGCATATATTCTTCTGCTTTTCTAAATATCTATGATGGAGTATTATTATGAAAAATCAGAAAATAATGTATTTGAAAAATTAAAGGTACACAGTGAATACAAGCATAATCAATGAGAATGAAATTTGTGACTCCAAATATGTTTGTGAATTATTTTTAAGCTATTTTAGTTTTTTGAACAATAATATTACAAAACCTCATAGAATTGATATGATTAGTGAGGATAATGTAAGAGGGAATGATTTGTAATACATGAAATTTAGTAAAAATTAGACAGAATATTAGTATTCATGTAGTTTTTTTCTTATAATGCTGTTTAGTACATAATTGAGAAAATCTGTATATGTTATACATAAGTAATTGAATGGACTGTAAAACTTTATTGTAGTCTCATATAGAATGGAAAGGGATCTGATTTATATAGGATACATTGTGAGTGTTCTGACCATGGAAATCACCAGGATTCCAGAAAATGAGACCATTAAAGAGAAACAAAATAAATCACATCTAGATCACAACTTGAGTCTAATGTGTAGTGAATCTAAGAGCTAAAATTCTCAAGTTTATGTATTTGGTTTATCTTTGAAAATTCAACCCTCTTTATGCAAAGATGATTCAACTTCTCTACTATAAAATTTGTATCCATTTTAGTTCCTGTGTGAAATTCTAAATATTAAGAGGAAAGGTGGAACTATTTCTAACATTCTGTCTCTTTGCATCTTCTCATTTTCAGAGGCAATAGTGGGCTACGTGTAGTAGGTACTATTTGGAATTGTGATAGTTACTTGAATCAAATAATTTGAAAAAGTAGATGTTAAATGTCAAGAAAGAAGAGAGTCCAAATGGAGTCTAGTTCATTGAACAAGAAATAAAAATTTGGTATCAAGCTTTTGACAGTAAATTATACATAGAAATTTTAATTGGTTAGATTTGTGAATATATTTATGTATAAAACACTAATTTCATTTATAGAATACCAAAATTGTGCTTTACAAGTAAATATTTTAGTTGCACAACTAAGCATTTTTAGTGGGAAACGTTAAGTTACTATCATAGAGGTGAATGAGGAGGACACCATGTCTTGAAATGTAGTTTTCTTTTTTACATGCCTTCATCACGTGTTGAGTTTTGTCACTAGATGGTGATGTTGAGTCACTTAATTTATGCTTGCTGACTTTTTTTCTGGTGTGTCATTAGGATTTGTAGGTACCTCATCAACTCATCCATCTGCACAGAGTTAGGTATTAAAATATAACCGTATCAACTCGAAAAAAGGGTTTTAAGAGGTGTAATAATTCTGTTGAGTCAAAAGATTTAAAATGCTTTAATGTCTTTATTTTTTACTCAGAGACTTTAGGTATGGAAGGAATATAAAAATTAATCTAAACTTATAGAAAGATTGAAACCTGAGGAGTAATTCCTAGACACAAGTATTTTTCAGTTTTCAGATATATTCCTAGTGGTATATTATTTGAGTTTTATTAATCTTTCATTTCTTAGTAAATATAATGGTTAAGCTACTGGTATTTAACTGATGCATCTACTTAAATGGAATAAAGGATTATCTCTATGAGTAACTTTGTTTATGTGAATAAGATTTAAACAAGAATATTACTACCTGCTTCATCTTGTTCTTTGGGTAATATTTTGTGTATGTATATGTGTATCCAAATATATTTTTCCCACATATATTTTCTTCCGGTCAAGAAAACGTGTAATGTGATACTATTTGGGGTATAGACCTCCCTTTGCAATTTAGTTGTATCCATTAGAATTATAAAAGTACAAGGAGATTCCATTAAATTGCTATTTAAAGGATGGTACAGAAAGGAGGTTTAAGCAGTCTAGAAAATATATGTAAAGGTATGAAAAAATTAAAGAAGGACTGAAGAGGAATGAAACAGTGAGTGAAGGATAGCCAAATATTTCTGTGGATATCACTGATTATAGATTTAACATTTATAACATTTTTCATTTTAAGTTTTCAGAAATAAGTATCAGTGACTTTCATAATTTAAAATACCCTTTGTAGATTGCATCTGTGTGAGAAGTTAATCCAATGAAATTTGCTTCAACTGCAATGTTTTAGCACCACATACTCAGTAGTGTTTTTATTTGGTTTGTAGCACCTTGTACATGAAGAGAATAATCAGGTTGAATTCCTTTAGATATTTTGAAATCTAAGACAAAAGCAAAGTGTCTATTATTTTATATAATGATAATGCAACTGGTATAAAAAATCATTAAAATGTAGTTCAGCAAATTATATGTTATGTGTTCTGTGATTTGCAGAATAGATTTTATGTAAAGTTTTCACTATGAAGTTGTACACATGCACATATGTACACACATTTTGGGAATTATCTACTGCACACGTGAGTTGATAATGTTACATTCATTCACTGCAAAGGTAGTTTAAAGCAAGATTTTATTTTTTATTTTTAATTTTTTTTTTGAGACAGGGTCTCGCTTTGTAGTTCAGGCTGGCCCTGAGCTCACTATGTAGCCCAGGCAAGCCTGGAACTCAGCAATCCTCCTGCCTCTGCCTCCCCAATGCTGGGATTACAGGTGTGAGCCAGAATGCCGGGCACTGTGGTATGTGTTATTGATTGCTGGTGGGCGTGTGTCACCACACCCAGCATTGTATGTGGTTACTGGGATTGAAATCGGGAACTTGCCCTTGTGAGGCAGGAGCTGGAACCACTGAGCTAAATCTCAGTCCCATAAAGCAAGATTTGATGCTCAGGGTTAGGCAAGCCATTGAATTTTTCCAGTATTCGTGGGAAAGACAGAAAGTATTACTTTAATTATTACTAGTATTTACTAAAACAAAACCATATGCTGAGTAGTGATATTTCTGGATCACTTATGTATTTGCTAGAAAGGGATATATATTGTGTAATATATATTATATACATATATTTAGATCTATGCTAATTTATCTTCTTCAGTACTTTAAACTTTGATTAAAATTTTGATATGAAAAATATGGTAGCACAAATTAAACTAGGGATAGGTTAACTTAATTATTTAATTATGAAATACATTATCATATTTATTAATCTAAGAACTGGCATATCTAACCTGCTGGCTGCTAGGTACAACCCACTGCTCTTTAATTAAGAGCAGTGTTTTCAGAAAAAAGTCAAATCAATGTTGAAAATACCATTTTATGACAAGGTTATAGAGTTAGAATGATAAAACCCAAAAACATCCATAGGTACTTAGATGGCATTTAGGATGTTTTACTGAAACAATTGCATTCATACCAAGCACTGAGCGAAGGTCGGGAAAAAAAATGTTATTCCCCTTTATTATCAAAGGACTGAATATTCAAGAGTAAATAATAAGGAATGCATTTTTGTTTTGTTACCAAAGCAAAGTACAGAGCTAAGTTCTTACTCTAGAACGCTTATCATTTCAGATACAGATTTTGAATGAGTATCTAATAGCTAAAATTATTTAGGAGATAAAATTAGTACTGTGAGGATTAGCTTTAATTTTAAGTATCCATAATTGAAGTGCCACATTATGATTTTAATGTTATGATAATCTTGTTAACAAGCTGTTGTGTATATACTATCATATTTTAATGTAGTTGCAAAGCTTAAGTAAACCATAAAGTAAATTGCTTTTTGAATCAGGCTTTTACAAGTGGAAAATTAGTAGTTTACATGTTTTGAATATGTATTTTGTAATTATATTTGGTGTTTTCTTCAACTTAAGAATAATAGAATGGATTTATAGATAATAGAGTTGTTTATTCATTGTCATTTTTATCATTGCTCATTCTACTTTGGAGACATTTTATAATGTAATAAAATATAATAGCTAATTCTACATTTTCCCCTATTATCTCTTTTGGAAGATATATATTGATATCTACCTATAATATTTGTTATTCTTCATATATGAGCATGCTATGTTTAACAGAAAGTAAATGGCTTTTCTTACTCAATACATCTAAAAGTTACCATGATGAACACTAAATTCCATCCAATGGGTATATTTATGTTTATTTTACATTGGGTTAAACATATGTACTAATTTGACAAGTGTTGAGGATATTTAGTAGGTTATTTTTTAAATAATTTATTGCTTCAATTGATAGTCATAGTAATTTTGTAGTATAAAGCAGAGGTAAGCAAGTTTTTTCATTTAGAAAAATCTGCAGAACATATATTTTCAGTGTTCTCAGGAATATGATTTCATAGCTTAAACACCATAAATGGATGAGTATTCTAGAAAAATTGTATTTACAAAGACAGATGGCCAGCTGGATTTGACACATTGTAGTTTGCTGTCCCCAGGTTGGAAGCAGACTTGACTTAAATCAATTAGAATACATTTCAAGGAATTACTTGAAAAATATATAAATAATTTATCATTGACTTTGCTAGAGTAATATGAAAAAATGCCATGAAGGTCTTCTAATTGTATTTATAAATATGATTATAGAACATTGGTTTATGTAGCATATCTCCCAAATTCTGCGCTGTACCATGACATCAAATAAGTTACATTTCAGAGATTATTCACCCATTTACAAAAGCATGATTAAGAATTAAAGAGATAATCTTGTTTTCAAAATCACCAAAGAATAAGTATCAGCGTGTCTTAGTTACTTTTCTCTCCTTGCAGAGACAAAATATTTAACACCTGAAGTTAAAGTGTAAACAGATTTATTTAGCTCATAGTTCATAGAGGTTTTAACCCATAATCTGCTGGCTCCAAGGCAGGGTAGCAAAAGTACAGCAGTTCATGGAAGCAGAAGCAGACCTTAATAGTGTCTTTCTGCTCCATTTATCTTATTCAGACTACCAGAATTAGAACGTGCCAAAACTAACCACTCCTGCCCTTAAACCTAGTACCACACACTCTAGATTCACCCACCTGTGATTGAAAGGGATGTATATAATTTCTACAGGAGAACCACACAAATTATCAAGTAACAAAATGTTGCTGGGCTGGAGATTTAGCTCAGTGGTTCCGGTGCCTGCCTCGCAAGCGCAAGGTCCTGAGTTTGATCTGGGTAACCATATAGAATGTTTGGCGTGGTGATTCATGCCCACGAGCAATCAATACCACATACCACAGTGACGGGGATGGTGGCTCACGCCTGTAATCCCAGCACTTGGGAGGCAGA
This sequence comes from Thryonomys swinderianus, assembly GCA_004025085.1. NCBI lineage: Eukaryota > Metazoa > Chordata > Mammalia > Rodentia > Thryonomyidae > Thryonomys > Thryonomys swinderianus. The sequence goes on along the minus strand of PVIC010007474.1, from coordinate 12,996 downwards.
GACAGGAGGATTGCTGGGTTCGAGGCTTGCCTGGGCTACATAGTGAGCTCAGGGCCAGCCTGGACTACAAAACGAGACCCTGTCTCAAAAAAAAAAAAAAAATGTTGCTTTAGTCTGACTTTAACTCTTGGACACTATGATAATTATAAAAAGACAATATTGTTATATTTTAATTGTTCATTATTCTCAA
>PVIC010007474.1:5306-7806 GCA_004025085.1 Thryonomys swinderianus | reverse complement strand
TGTGCAGAAAGTATTGTGACTCATCAACATACATTTATTAATTTTAAAGTCACTAGGAAACATTAAAACAAAACCAGAGGGGAAGAAGCAGCAAGAAAAACTGAAAATTTGGAAATGGAATTACATGGTAACAGAGAAAGAAATAATGGAAATCCTATGAAAAAGGGATGATTCATTTGTATCCATTTTAAAAATTGTTAGTGCTTTTTGTCTTGACTGTTATTCTTCATATATGTATATAGTTCTCTTTTTTAATTGTGCTGGAGCCAGCCGGACAAAACAGCGGGGTCGTGAAGTCAGGGGCGCGGATTAAGAAAAGAGAAGAAGATGGGAAAGTGGGCTCCGGAGGACCTCCCAGTCAATACTGAGCAAGCCCTGCATTTATTCTGTAGTGCTCTTTTATAGTATTTCTAGCTATAGTGGTCATGTGCAAGGCTTACAATTGACAATGTAGTTAGTGGTTAACATATACATTTAGCATGATTAGAATCTAAATCTACAGGAACTCAAAATACAAAGATAACTTTGTCTGGCAAACAGTACTTAAAAGTTTCCAGAATGTGCTCTTTTTTTTTTTTCCTTTTTTGAGACAGGGTCTTGCTTTGTAGTTCAGGCTCGCTCTGAGCTCACTATGTAGTCCACGCAAGCCTCGAACTCAGCAATCCTCCTGCCTCTGCCTCCCGAGTGCTGGGATTAGAGGCGTGAGCCACCACGTCTGGCTTTTTTTTTTTTTTTTTTGAGACAGGGTCTCCCTTTGTAGTTCAGGCTGGCCCTGAGCTCACTATGTAGCCCAGGCAAGCCTCAAACTCAGCAATCCTCCTGCCTCTGCCTCTCCAGTGCTGGGATTATAGGCATGAGCCACCATGCCCAGCCAGAATGTGCTCTTAAATTTCTTATCTTATGTTAAAGACTAGCCTGTGCTCTCAATGCACAAGTCTTTGTCTCTTAGAATACTTCCCTGTTTCCTACCCTTGAGAGGTTACTTCTCTTTGTCATTTTATGTAATCACTAAACATTGATGCAGTCAGTAAATCAAGCAGAGATTGTATTAGAGGAAGAACAGCAAACTCCTAATAGAAGGAGCAAGGGAAGGTGACTCTGGGCCAGAGGTTATCATAAGACTTCTTTGATCAGGCATCCCAATGCAGTGATCCAAAGGTCACAGATCATCTTGGGAGCTGGGCAGCACTGTTTGGTATAGTGCAAATCTCCCACCTGCTAGTTGGTGCAGTACCCAGTGCAGATCTCCAGGCCTGAAAAGAGTCTCCTCTAGCAGGGTCTGCTTCCCACACAATGGAATTGTTACTTGGTACATTTTACATACAGCTCACAATCATACTCAACATTGGGGAATTTCTACCAGTATATGACATGAGTTAATTCTCATTTTTACCCATATCCCAACCCACCACACAACCCCCCACCCCCATATACATGTGCTTCCTTTATGTTTCCAAATCATATTTATTCTTTCCCCTCATTACTTTCCCTTACCACATTTACTTTGAGTATCTCCTGTTTCACAAAATCTATCATACATTCTTGGACTCATTTACATCTACAGGTTCTCATACCAGAGAAAAGATATAGTATTTACATATCTGTGATCTATTTATTTCACTTATTAGTGTGTTCTCTAGGTGTGTTCATTTGCACATGAATGAAATATGTTGTTCTTTGTGGCAGAGTAATACTCCATTTTATAAAAAAAAACATCTGTATGTAGCTCTTTTAATGTTAATTAATTTCTGTTTTTTCCTCAGGTCATACATGGCTGAAAAATGAAAGAATTTGTGTAACTAACAATTACAGTGCATTTTTATAAACTTTAAACCTTTAATTTAGAAATCATAATGAAGCAATGTATTTTTACAATGTGATTCCCTATTCTAATACAATTTAAAAAAATGTGTATATTTTTTGCTGGGCGTGGTGGCTCACACCTGTAATCCCAGCCCTCTGGAGGCAGAGACAGGAGGATTGCTGAGTTCGAGGCTTGCCCGGGCTACATAGTGAGCTCAGGGCCAGCCTGAACTACAAAGCGAGAACCTGTGTCAAAAACAAACAAACAAACAAACACACAAAAAGCAAACAAACTTGTATAGAGACCAAAAAATGTGTATTTTTTTAAAAATTAGAATTAAGAGTAAAGATTGTGGGCCTGGGGATTTAGCTCAAGTGGTACTGTGCCAATGTTGGATGCATAAGGCCCTGAGTTTGATCACCAGTACTGAAAAAAAAAAAAAAAACATATTGTGGAACAATCTATTGAATTTTAAGAATAAGATTTTTTTTTTTTTCTTTTGCTTTTTGGAGACAGGGTCTCGCTTTGTAGTTCAGGCTGGCCCTGAGCTCACTATGGTGCCCAGGCAAGCTGCCGCGAACTCAGCAATCCTCCTGTCTCTGCCTCCCGAGTGCTGGGATTACAGGCGTGAGCCACCACGCCCAGCATTATATGTGGTAACCGGGGATCGAACTCAGGTCCTTGCGCTTGCGAGGC
>PVIC010007473.1:0-50907 GCA_004025085.1 Thryonomys swinderianus | reverse complement strand
GGGGATCGAACTCAGGTCCTTGCACTTGCGAGGCAGGCGCCGGAACCACTGAGCTAACCCTCCGGCCCAAGGGTTCATTTTTTAGTGACTCTTCTTTGTGTGTAGTGGACGCATGTATGTCTTATAAAAACTTAGGTTTTAATGATTTAGATTTTAGTTTTATTCAGAATTTTATTACTTTTCAGTTAATAGTCAAGTACAGATAATTTCAGGTTATTGGTAGTCTTTGTGTTCTACTGTTTTCCTTAACCAAAAGCAATCTGATGATTTGGTTTGGGGCATTTTTGTTTTGTTTTGTTTTGTGTTGTTTTTGTTCCTGCAGGTCTCTGAATCTTTACTTGTGCAGACTCCAGCTGTGCCTCCTGGCCCATGCCTCCCTCCCAGATTACAGGGCAGACCCAAAGCAAAAGAAATACAGTTACGATGGGGTAATTTCCAGATCTTAGTAATAAATTATCATTGACTTAGCACTAAAATGTTCATTTTCTTCATCTGCATAAATCTTTTCACCTTAGGGCCTCCTCTGATTGATGGTGGATCTCCCATTTCCTGTTACGGTGTTGAAATGTTTCCTGCAGAAAAAGATGAACCCAGAGAAGTTTACCAAGGCTCTGAAGTAGAATGTACAGTGAGCAACCTTCTCCCTGGAAAGACATACAGTTTTAGACTGCGTGCAGCTAACAAAGTGGGGGTGAGAAGACCATGTTAACTGATTGATAATCGCAATGATGGTTCCTTTTAACACATATTATACCCACTACTTGGCCAATTTGCTTTCAACATATGACTCTGAATTTTATAGTTCTTAATAATAAATTAAAATGTGCGTCTTACAATTTATTAGGAAATCTTAGTATTCTCAACTTTCATTTAGAATTCTAAAGTTTACCTTTCAGGCAGTTTCTGGTTTTGTTTTTGAAGCAAAACATTTATTGGTACATTTTAGATATACATGATAGCATCATAAGGAATTTGTACCTGTACATGATAATATCTTGCTTCTTCTTTCCCATTCCCCCTTCCACCTTTCCCTCCTTATATACAAAAGCTTTGTTTCCATTTTTTTAAAATTTCTTCCATTCAAATATATGGTGAGCAGTCCTAGTTTAAATTCTTCCTATGTGAAATCATCATGTTAAGAGCCTTAGAAACTGCCATACATAATGCCATCGTTAGTACTAATGTCCTTATCCATATTTTCAGGTTTGTGATAATCTGTCAAGATGATCTTAAATGTTTGCTTTCTGTGTTTTCAAAGGATGTACAGTAACCTTTTTACCTTTCTGGAGCTATTCCATATTTTATGGTATGATTTATGCCTACCATATCCTATGCCTTTTGTTGTTATCCATTTCTTCATTCCTCACATTTCTTTTTATTCTACCCCCTACCAAAACCAGTTCATGATGAGAATAAGAACAAAAGATACAGGCAGTGAAACTTTTTTTTTTTGGCGGTCCTGGGGATCAAACTTGGGCCCTTGTGCTTCCAAGGTAGGTGCTATGCCACTTGAGCTAAATCCCTGGCCCTAGTCAGTGAAACTTAAAAATTCTCCTCTCCTTCTTCCAAGATTTTTTTTTTTTTTTTTTTTTTTTTTTTGCTTTTTGCTTTTTGCTTTTTGAGACAGGGTCTCGCTTTGTAGTTCAGGCTGGCCCTGAGCTCACTATGGTGCCCAGGCAAGCCGCTGCAAACTCAGCAATCCTCCTGTCCCTGCCTCCCGCGTGCTGGGATTACAGGCGTGAGCCACCACGTCCGGCATTGTGGTGTGCGGTGTTGATTGTTGGTGGGCGTGTCTCCACGTCCAGCATTATATGTGGTTACCAGGAATCGAACTCAGGACCTTGCACTTGTGAGGCAGGCGCCAAAACCACTGAGCTAACCCTCCAGCCCTCTTCCAAGATTTTTAAATCTCTTTACTTTCTGTAAATCCTTACAGAATTTTAGCTAAACTGAACTTGAAAGATAGAAAAAGTAAATTGAACTTGAAAGATAGGGAAAGTAGATTTAATTATTAGTGAATCTTTTTTTAATATTGAATTCTGTGTAATCAGGCAGTGAAGAGTGAGAAATGAAAATACCAATTATGCTTGTTTTTCTAGTTTGGACCCTTTTCAGAAAAGTGTGATATTACTACAGCTCCTGGGCCACCAGATCAATGTAAGCCGCCTCAAGTGACCTGCAGATCTGCAACTTGTGCACAAGTGAATTGGGAGGTATTGTAATCTCCACTAATTTAAGCTTACTTTCCTCAGTGATTAGAATAGTTTCTATAGAAGAATAAAGATCCTACTCATTCTGCCTTCTGAATTATTAGACAGAAAGTAACCCTTAGTTAAACTCATATGGTAAAAAATGAGTGCTATTTCCTCTTTGAAGAATTTAAGATGTAGTAGTAGCATTTCAAGTATTTGGACTTTTGTTCATAATGTATTTTGTAATTTTATTCAAGATTTATATCAGTGGCGGGCATGGTGGCACACGCCTGTAATCCCAGCACTCGGGAGGCAGAGATAGGAGGATTGCTGTGTTCGAGGCTTGCCTGGGCTACATAGTGAGCTCAGAGCCAGCCTGAACTACAAAGCAAGACCCTGTCTCAAAAAAAAAAAAGATTTATATCAACACTGATATTTTTTAAGCATATGGTGAACTTAATGTTTAGAGGAAGCCTTCATAGGAATAAGTATAATAGTATCTCTGTTGTAAGTTATTTCCAGTGCATTTTTGTGTAGTGATAATAATGAGAATTATATTTTCACTTCAGAATTTAACAAGGAAAAGTCCTGTATGTTTGAATATTGAATGAGTTATTTTGAAGTATTTTGCCTTAAAATACTCTTTTCTAAAGTAATTCTTAGTCTCTCTCTCTCTCTCTCTCTCTCTCTCTCTCTCTCTCTCTCTCTCTCTCTCTCTGTCCTCTCTAGGCAAGGTCTCACTTTGTATTTCAGGCTGGCCTTAAATCACTGAGATTCTCCTGCCTCAGCCTGTCAAGTGCTGAGATTACAGGCATACACCACCATACCTGGCAGTATTTCTTCTAATTAAAAACAAAGGCGTATTTTTGACCAGTTTTAAATTCAGATCATTTTAAATGAATAAAACTATATAGTATTGATTGTGTTTAAATACTTTAAAGAAATTCAGAAGCAACCCAGTTTTAAATATGATCAAGGAAAGAACATTTTTGTCCAAATGTTATTCGGTCAATTTCAAGACTAAGAACTTTATTCTTTCTTAAAGATTCCTTTGAGTAATGGAACTGATGTCACTGAATATCGACTGGAGTGGGGAGGAGTTGAAGGCAGTATGCAGATATGTTACTGTGGGCCTGGCCTCAGTTATGAGTTAAAAGGACTTTTACCAGCAACTACCTATTATTGCAGAGTCCAGGTAAAAGTGATCAGTGCATACTCTGCCCAGAATTTTATGTATTATTCACAATTTCATGGTCGTGTCTTTGTTAACTTGGAGACTTTCTCGATTTGTAGGCTCTGAGTGTTGTGGGTGCAGGCCCTTTCAGTGAAGTAGCAGCCTGTGTGACTCCACCATCAGTTCCCGCCATTGTGACTTGTCTTCAGGAAATGAGTGATGATGATGTAGAAGATCCCCATTACTCACCTTCTACATGCCTTGCAATAAGATGGGAAAAGCCTTGTGACCATGGTTCAGAAATCCTTGCCTACAGCATAGACTTAGGAGATAAACAGTCCTTGACAGTTGGAAAGATTTCAAGCTATATCATAGATAATTTGCAACCAGATACAATGTACAGGTACACTCTACAAAAACTATTTAAATTTTTACCTAGACCAGAGAAACGCTTTAGATAAAATAATCATAAACTAAAATTTTTCTTCTTAATGTGGCACTTAGAATACGAATTCAAGCCTTGAATAGCCTTGGAGCTGGTCCTTTCAGCCATATGATAAAATTAAAAACAAAACCCCTCCCTCCTGACCCACCTCGTCTGGAATGTGTTGCCTTTAACCACCAGAACCTTAAGCTGAAATGGGGAGAAGGAAGCCCAAAGACACTGTCAACAGATGCTATTCAGTACCACCTTCAGATGGAGGATAAGAATGGAAGGTGGGATTTTTATTTGCTTTTTTGAATAATTTTTCATATTTTAAGTATATAAATTTTTAAAGCTATAGGAACAAATAAGGCAAAAACAGTTAAGACTGTCAAATCATTTTAAAGCATGCTTTTTTCAGAATATAGTAAAAAATATGTAGGTTTTCTGTTTATGAGTGTGATGCTAAAGGGAAAATTAAGCTATTTTTTTAGTTAATACAAGTCACAGTTTTTCCCAAGATTAACTTTGTATGTTACTTGTACATAAGTATTCTCTATCGGAAATACACATTTTAAATAACATTTAGAATAACTTTGTGTACCATATCACTTTTAGAAACATTACGCAGAATAATATTGATCATTTATCGCTTCTCAGCCTGTTGGCTAAGATCAAGTGTAATATTGATCATTCACAAAGTCTATTATGCCTGTGAACGTTAGCTTTTGTTCTTGGAAGAATTTTTATACTTTTGGTAACCTTATTTCTAGGAAGTTCTTTCCTTGCTACAGGTTTTTGGTGCCAATTATCTTTCATATACATCACTATTAGTGGACTAATTCTTTAAATTCTTTTTCATCTTCTTTATAACATTCACATGTAAGGTAGTCCACAAGACTTGCCCAAGGCATGTCTAGTTGGTATAATACAGCAGGTTAAAGACTCTATGGAATATAAATTCTATGATATAATCTATTATAAAACTTTAAACAGTATTAATTTAGCATCTAGAGAATTTGGGATTTGGAGGGCTTTTGGGGGTTGTTTTGTTTTTTTGTACCAGAGATCAAACTCGTGACCTTGTACTTGCAAGGCAGGTGCTAGAACAACTGAGCTAACTCCTCATCCCTCTTGAGAATTTTTGTAAGGTATGAATAAAGTTATTGTAGCCTTTGGTTGTAGAAAATGAAGAAATTAGGACTTTATGATATCATACATTTAATAAACTACATAAATTAAATCAGTTTGGTTACTTTCTTTTGGTTTTTCAAAACTATTTATGCTTGCTATGGAGTGGTGTCAAAATACTACTTTACCTGACCACTGGCTCTTATCATTTTCAGCTTTTTCAAATAGTTTTACCACTAGCTTATTCTTATCATTTAAAAGGATTTCAAAAATTAAAATAACAATTTAATTTACTTATTAATTTATTTAATTACTGATTCTTGGAAATGCTGTGCCCTTAGGTCATTAAATATTTCTTCATTTTTAACCTGATTCCATATTTTAGATTGTTAGCAATATATGAACACTCATTATTTATTTTCCATTGTCCAAAAAATTTTAAAGCAGCCACCAAAAATACTGGGAAATATTCAACTTACAGATAACATATTAGAGGAAATGTATATGTTACATTTCTATCAAAAATCCAGGTGAATGATACACACCTGTAATACCAGCCACCTGAGAGACGGAAGCAGGATAACTGATATCAAAAGCCACCCTTGGCACTTTATCAAGACTTGTCTCAAAATAAAAGCCCTTGGAATTTAGTTCAGTGGTAGAGTACTTGCTTCGCAGACATGAGGCCCTGGGTTCAATCCCTATTGGTGCAAAAACAACAACAAAAAATTTGTGTCACACACTTCACTTAGATGATTTATAATTAATTCTGTCGTACTCCTACATGAAGCTCTGAAAAACTTCATAAAAATTATGCCTAAGAACTAAGAATTACCCTGTTTTTAAAAAAAGACAAAGTAGAAGCAATCACATAGCTTGGTTCCATGCTGTAGAGGACAAATTGGGTAGATATGAGGTTAGTTGGAAATAATTCATGATGAGAATTGTGATGTTCTGGTACTCTAAAAATATATACATTAAGAGACAGCAGTCAGGAACAAAGCCATACCACATGCCTGAGACAATTAAGGATGATTAGACATGAAAGTTAGCAACAGACTTTCCAGGAAAACAAGATTAAGAAATCCAAAATATCTATGATAGCCATCATCTGTTGAAAAACATAAATACATATGAAGTGACAAACCATTCCTAGCCTTAAATTTTTAAGCTAACTTCTTAGATCCCTAATATTCTAAACTACCTTTTAGTAATTTTAAGAATATTTTATAAGATTTTATTTAATAGTTATTTCCATTTTAGGTTTGTTTCCTTGTATAGAGGACCATGTCATACATACAAAGTACAAAGACTTAATGAATCAACATCTTATAAATTCTGTATTCAAGCTTGTAATGAAGCTGGGGAAGGTCCCCTGTCCCAAGAATATATTTTCACTACTCCAAAATCTGTCCCAGCTGCCTTGAAAGGTAAGTTATACATCCTGAAATTATTTTCTTTAATAAATTAATTTTAAATGTATTTTCGTACTGATTTACTTAAAGGCCCCCCTGCTACAATTTTATTTTATCTAGTACATGGATATACAAAACCTGATCTGAGTATTTTAGTGATCTTTTTAATAAACTAACATAAAAATAGTAAATTAAATACACTGTGAATAGGATTATTTGCTATTTCTGCTATAAGAAACTTTTAAAAATTTTTTTAAGTCATTTCACTCAGATTTCTGAGAGAAAGTGAGGTCTTTTACTAAGTCAAACAAATTTTTAGTTAACAAATATACACACAACATATACACATTTGTATTACATGTATGTGATTGCAGACTCTTATTTTAAAATGACCCTGGCAAGGATTGCATTTTGTACATTTAGCCAAAAAGACGTCAGTTTATTAAACTGTGAAGACTAATTACACAAACTTCTAGAACAGTGTTTTGGATCAAGTATTTGACTGTATCATTTGTTAAGCAGACCTAGCATTGGCAAGACTCTTCTTGAATAGTCATTCTAATAACATAAATGAGGGTCAGAGTCACTCTTCTATTCCCTTGTCCGGTTTAACTTCTAAGCCTTAAGGAGATTCTTGCTTTTAATTCATTTGTTTGTAGATTTCAAAAATTTGCTGCTACTTACTTTTAAGTTTATAAGAGGATTTTAGAGGAGTGATTTCTTTATTAAAACAGGTATCTATGAGATATACCACATTAAAAAGTCAAAAGGAACAGTTCTTATTTGTATTTGTTTCCTATAGCCCCCAAAATAGAGAAAGTAAATGATCACGTTTGTGACATTACGTGGGAATGTTTACAGCCAATGAAAGGTGATCCAGTTATTTACAGTCTTCAAGTTATGATGGGGAAAGATTCAGAATTCAAACAGGTATGTGCCAAGGTACAATTTTCTCAATGTATGTTTTACCCTTCGTGCATTTTAATTTATTTTTAGTGCAAGATTTGACCATCTTTTTACTTTTCTAATTCAGACAATACTTAATATGTTCCAAATATCTTAGGATTCAAAATCTTATTAGGCATTTATTACACTGGAATAATAGTCATTAATAGATTATTAATAATAGTCATTCAACAAGCATTTCTTAAACTCTATGCTAAACATTCAGGATATAGCAATGAATAAATAGTCTATACTGCCATGAAGCTTACATTCTAAAACACATTAAAAGCAAACACATCAGCATACAGTATGCCAGGGTGTATTAAGTGCACTGGGGGAAAAATTAAACTGGGTGAAAAATACAGAGCACTGGAGGTGGACATTCCCAAAAGAAGTGACACAGGGTCAAAAAGTGTTCTGAAAAGAGATTCCCACAGCTGAAGCATACTTGTTAAATTTGATCAACCCTAAGGCTAAGGTGAGTGGGACAGAGGGAGACCCCATGGGAACTGTTGATTAATGGTAATTAATGGTAGTCAATATCTGCTACTGATAGAAAATAAAAAGACAGTATCTGGCCTCCTCCTCTACAGACTCCATTTTTAAGCCATTCTGAATCAGGCTTTCATGTTGCTGGTTCCCTTAATCACTCTAGCCCCTAAAAACTTGAAAAAATGACATTTTAGGAAAACGAACAATAAAGAGATTAAAGTGATGTGGAGATTGTGTACGTGCAGTAATGGTGAACCTTTTAGCGCTTTCACTGACACAAACAGCCAGCTGCAGCCCATGTGCCACTGACATGTGGAGCATTATGAAGGACAGCCCTGCGATTCACTCCATGTGAAGTCAGAGTGCAGCAGAGGATTTGGGCCAGAAGGCTCAACATAATTAGACACAACGTCATTTTGGTTGCCATGTTGAAACTAAAGTAAGGTGCAAAAGCACATAGACCAGGAGGGAGCCTTTTATTTATAATAGTGATTGCCATCCTAGAGTGTTTAAATACAAGGCACAATTACTGTTATGAACGTCTAAAGGAGCAAGTGTCACCTTCCTGACAAAGGAATTTTAAAGATAGCTCCCTGGTAGAGAAGAATTGGCATTCAGAATGGGAAATTGCCTGTGTTTGTTATAAAAACATATGACTGTAGGCATGGTGGTGCACACCTGTAATCCCTCCACTCAGGAGGCTGAGGCAGGAGGATCACCATAAGTTTGAGGCCAACCTGGGTTCTGTAGGGAGTTGTGAACTGCATAGCAAGACCCTGTCTCAAAAAAAAAAAAAAAAAAGACTCAATATCTATAAGTTTCTATCTGATTTCTCCTTTTTACTGTTAACTGCATTTTGGAAGGCTTTTTAGCTGTGCTGTTTCTCTTGCATTTTCCCACTAGAAAATCAGTCATTGATCTGTTTTATTCCAGTTTTATGCTATTTTAATTATTAATAAAAGAATTTGAATATGTATTTTTCTTCTGAATTATATAGACATATATAATATAATTATATTAATAGAAATATAGAATATAGAAATATAGAATATAGAATATAGAATATAGAAATATAATTATATTAATATATTATAATTATAATTAATTATAATAAATTTCTATATAATATAATTACACTTGATCTTAGCCAAAAGAAGTGATATATATATAATATAATTATATAGAAATATATCCTCACTGAAATTATGAAATACCTGGTGGAATTAAATGTGATTATTTTTCTTTATTAAATCATCTGTAAATTGGCATAATAATTAAATTTGAAATGTAATTTATAGATAAGCCAGTTTCCTTCCAAGGAGGAAGCAAAATTAATATTAAATAAAATTTAATTGTGTTATATGTTTAAAGAAAATAGGGACCTAATGTTTCAGTAGTGTATGAATTTTAATAAGCTTATAATTATTGAAACACCCATGCTAATTTTCATTTAACTTAAAAGCTAAATTGTGTAGTGGTGGTGCATGCTTGTAATCCTAGCACTTGGGAGGCTGAGGTAGCAGGATTTCCATGAGTTCAAGGCCAGCCTGGGCTACATAGTGAGACCTTGTCTCCAAAATAACAAATAGTAATGATTAATTCCAGCTGGATTTTGGAACATTGTGCAAAAGGAGTGTCACTGAACAAAGTGTGTGAGGGCTGTGGTATCAGCAGTCTCTCCCAACTGACTCCAGTGAGACTCTATGAAGCATATAGTGGAGAAGGTCAGGTATTAATAGTATTGATAGTCCTTAGCAGTAGGAACTATTGATATTTTTAAGAAGATAATATTATTTTAAAATTGGTGGTCTCTAACAACCCCAGTCTCATTCTGCTGTTTGATCTTACAATGGAGGAAAAATAGTCTCTTTAATAAGTGGTGCTGGAAAAATTGGATATCCACATGCAGAAGATTGAATCTAGGCCCATATGACATGTACTAAACTAAAATCAAATAGATCAAAGATCTACATGTTAAAAGAGAAACACTTAATATTCTGAAAGATGAAATAAATAAAACTCTTAAAGAGCTGTGCATAGGCAAAGGCTTTCTTGCTGAACAATGGCAAAAAGTACAGATTAGATCCTCCAGATAGAGTCAACTGAAATGAAGAGACACTTCTCAGAAAAAGTACAAATGACTGACCAATAAATATATGAAAAAATGTTCAACATTACTGGCCATTAGATTAGTACAGATTAAAACAACACTCAGATTCCATTTTACTGCAGAAAGAATGGGGTGTCGTCACCCATAGAAATCAGACAGCAAATGCTAGCAAGGATGTGGGGGAAAGAAAGAATCCTTATACATTGTTGCTGGGTATCTAAACTAGTACAACCACTATGGAAATCAGTATGGCGGTTCCTCACAAGACTAAAAGTAGGAATTCCATTTGACCTAACTTCTCCCCTTCTAGATAACTTCCTGAAAATGTTAAAGATATCATATAACGGGTACATGTATAGCCATGTTTATAGCAACATGGTTCATAACAGCTAAATCTTAGAAATATGTGCCCATCACTAGATGAATGGATAACCAAAATGTATTTATAGGGTATAGTTGAGTAGTACTATTCTACCATAAAAAAGGATAAATTTTGAGGCACCTTGGATGGGTAAATGGATGTACCCTGAGATCATGATATTAAGTGAAATAAGTCATACAAGCTTAAATATCATATGTTTTTTCTTCTTTGAGAAACCCAAAATAAAAGATAACAGGAAGTAAATCTTTTCCAAATAGGAAGAGGATCATGAGATGGAAGGAGTGAAAGAGAGAAAATGGGGGAAAAATTGGAAAAAAAATAGAAATAAAGTTTTGCACATGGGGATGATACCAAGAGGAGGAACAGGGATGGATGGGATGGGTAGGGCCTCCCCCCAAATATTAAAATGTATTATGGACTTGCATCAAACCCCCCCTGTGATAAATATAATTACTATGTGTTACAAGTATATAAATAAAAAAATTAAAATACTCATTTAATCTGTATGTACCAGAAATTAAGAGTCATCTGAAAGTAAATTAGCCTGATGGCGACAAATACTACTCTTAGCCAGGCTTTAGAGCAGCTTGCTTGCTTGCTTTTTTTTTTTTTTTTTTTTGTGAGATAGGGTCTTGCTTTGTAGTTGAGGCTGGCCCTGAGCTCACCATGTAGCCCAGGCAAGCCTTGAACTCAGGAATCCTCCTGCCTCTGCTTCCCGAGTGCTGGGATTATAGGCATGAGCCACCACGCCTGGCACTTTCTTTGCTTTCTTACCTTTATCCCTTTTCATCAGTCAGTGGCTTTGTTTAGAGCTCCCTATCTTGTCCTCAGAAGTACTTCATCTAGAACTGCCTCCACTCTCCCAAATGTTCTCCCTTTGCCTCCCCTTCCTCTCTCACACACATCCTAACTCCCATCTGCACTGTTCAGCTAACCTCATTAGGATGGAGGGAAGATTTTTACAAGTCAGGTGTCTTCTGGCACATTAATCTTTTTAGAAATGTATACATCTTTACACTTGATCTTAGCCAAAAGGCCAAGAAGCGATGTGTATACATCTTTAAAAGTAAGTGCTTTCTAATCAAAAACAGCATTTCAAGTGGTGTAACAAGAGGACATAGCGACTCTAGAGGATGATAGGACCACTTCCAAAGTAAATCAACTCCCAAGAAGTTTCCCAAGCAACAGGAAAACCAACCTGAAAATGCTCATAAGCAACGAAGTGTGAATCATTTTAGGTAGGAACCTGGAGAATGGAAGACTTGGTGGCTCCAGCACCTAATGAAATCATTAAACACTTGGTTTTTCCTGTTTTTCTGTGGCTTCACACCGCAGTGGAAAATTAACTTCACATTAAAAGAGGCACTTAGATTTCAAGACCAGTAACTATGCTAAGAGTGAAGCCTATGAGCCCCACCTTAGGAGCTCAGTGAAGCCAGCGTTCCCTGGGAGGGGGAAGATTCATATCCTGTCTAAAATCAGGGTAAATTTAACCAAGCAGATGGAGAGAGATTGCCAGAAGGTAAAATATTAGATTCTTACTGATCCTAATTTTTCTGTTTTATTCCATGCTATAGTATATTCATAATATTAAAATAGCAAATTTTATGAAGCCCTAAATTTCTTCAAAAGTTTCCTCTATAAAATTCTGTTACAGTTGGCATGATGTTGGAAGTTCTTGGATAACTAGAAGTGTGTATTACTTTAATCTGTATGTCTCTTAAAATTCAAACTGAAAATACTAAGTTCTTACATCCCATTCTCTTAACCATAAATCTATATTAATATTTGCCTTATTCCACCTACAGAAATTGAGTCATAAATGAAATCTCTTAATTATGTGTAATATTATCTGAATAATACTAAGAACCAAAAACTATGAATTTAGATTTTTTTTTTTCTGAGACAGGACCTTGCTTTGTAGTTCAGGCTGGTTCCAAGCTCACTATGTAGCCCAGGCAAGCCTCAAACTCAGCAATCCTCCTGTCTCTGCCTCCCAAGTGCTGAGATTACAGGCATGAGCCAGCATGCCTGGCATCATGGTATGTGGGCATGAGTCACCATGCCTGATATTGTTGTATGTGGTTACCAGAGATCAAACGAAGAACCTTGCATTTGCTAGGCTGGCACAGGAACCACTGAGCTAAATCTCTGGCCCTGAATTTAAAATTTTTAATCATCCTTCTTCAGTTAATGGGGTGTAGACATGGTCCTTTTAATTTTTCTTCTTGATTCTCTAATTCTTAATCTAGCTCATCTCAAGCTTGAGGCTTGCTTCCCTTAGGTATATAAACCTTAATTTAGCTTTCCCAACTTGATCCTTTTTCTCAGTTGTGTGTCTCCAGCTATCTATGTCCCCTCGCATATCCTCTATACATCTGAAACACGAAATTGAAAACTTTAATCTCATATTCTCCTTTCTAGCTTTTTAACTTCATCAGTATCATAGGCATCAATGATCACTATCATCTTAGTTCCTTTTTTCCCCTACCAACACTTATTCAAAAGTCATTTCTAGCTCTATAACAACTCTCTCAGGACCTCATACCCTTAGGCGTAACAGGAGTTTGTACAATGCACAGCTCCCTTCCGTCCCTTACGCAGCCTCGCGAGCAGGGATGCCTGAGGCAGGGCTGTCACATTTCTAAAGTGGCCCCTTTCAAGTCAGACCTAAATTTATAACTAGTATGATTAACGTGTTCCTCTTCTCTGTGCCAGATATCTTCGTTTGTCACCCTTATACCATTTGTTGTTGTTTTTTAACTTTTTTGATACTGGAATCAAACTTGAGACCTTGGGCTTGTAAGGCAGGCGCCAGAACCACTAAACTAAATCCCTGGCCCTTCCTTACACCATTTCTTAAAAGTTCAGATTGGTTTTGGTTTTGGTTTGTTTTCTTTAATTACAACACTACCAGTGCTCATTTGGAGACATAATGAAAAAACTTACAGATAAAAATTAAAACCACCTGGGCCGGAGATTTAGCTCAGTGGTTCTGGCGCCTGCCTCACAAGCGCAAGGTCCTGAGTTCGAACCCGCTAACCACATATATAATGCTGGGCGCGGTGACTCACGCCCACCAGCGATCAATACCACATACCACAGTGCTGGGTGTGGTGGCTCATGCCTGTAATCCCAGCACTTGGGAGGCAGAGACAGGAGGATTGCTGAGTTCCAGGCTTGCCTGGGCTAGTGAGCTGAGGGCCAGCCTGAACTACAAAGCAAGACCCTGTCTCAAAAAAAAAAAATTACGTTTAATTTCAGCATCTTCATTTTTACTTAAAAGTCAATAGTACACTGGTTTAATTACCTTTTACTAGGTAGCTACTATAAGCTGCACTCTGGAGACACAAAATGAGAGGTTCTGTTTGCTTCTTTGGGAAGAAACCCGTTTGCAAAAATTTACATTTATAACAGATACAACTGAAGCAGCTAAAAATGATTGTAAGAATGCCAGCCCAAGCATCTGTCGATCTGACCTGTACCCCATCAGTTGGAGGAAGTCTGATGGGAACTGTGCCTTGGGGTGTTTCTTTTATAGAATGAGAGGAGTAGGCTCATTAATGTGAATAGGGAGTTCCATGTTTGAACACACACTGTAAGCTGGGCACTGTGCTAAGCACTTTAACAAGAGTTAGTTCCTCTCATCGTCAGATTGCCATACAAGTTAACTACATTATGCCTGCTATGCTGAGGTAGGTAGTTGGCCTAAAGTTACTCGAGTGTGAGGTGACAGAGCAGAGCTGGGACCCCGGATGAGCAGTGTTGGGAGACCCCTTTCTGTTTACTGACATACTTCTTTTAAAAATCTGTGCAACTCCATTCCTTAAATTTCTGTTCCACAGCATGGCAGAGGAGTTAGGACTAAAGATCCTAGTCTTTAAACTCTAAGTGATCTCTCCTGTCTGAAATCTTAGCAAATGATTTGCTATAGAAAAGTTGCCTTACTTGTTGCTTCATTCAACAAAATGTTTAAAACTGTATAAGAACTCACATTGGAGGAAAGCAGGGAAATACCCGAGAGCTGATGTGTTTGTTCTCTTGCTACTTTGGAGCGTACCCTCTTCACTCCTTAGCTCACTTGTAAGCTGTGAGGGTAGATCACGCACTCTCACTTTTCAAATTTGTACTCTTATGTATCAGACAGACAAGTACTTTAGATATACAGAAGTATATAATAGATATTTCTTTAATGTCACTGAAAGGATAAAATCAATGATACCACATCAAAATTAATTCTGAAGCTAGTCAGTAGTAACACATTTTCTGTCCAGCCTTCACACACAGTTCTAACTTCTAATATTTTTTTCCTTTAACAGGTTTACAAAGGTCCTGACTCTTCATTCCGGTATTCCAGCCTCCAGCTGAACTGTGAGTATCGATTCCGTGTGTGTGCCATTCGTCAGTGCCAAGACCCTGTGGGGCACCAGGACCTAGTCGGTCCCTACAGCACCACAGTGCTCTTCATCTCTCAGAGGACAGAACTGCCAGCCAGCACCAACAGAGACACTGTGGAAAGCACCCGGGCCCGGCGCACCCTTAGCGATGAGCAGTGTGCGGCGGTCATCCTTGTACTGTTTGCTTTCTTTTCCATTTTGATTGCTTTTATCATTCAGTACTTTGTAATCAAGTGAAAATGTCACTTTATTTTTAACACTGTATTACATTTTATTTTGTCATGTACTAAAGTTACTTCTGTATTGCTTTTACAAAAACAGTGGCATTTAGCACTGGCATTGAGACTATACAACACATCATTTTTGTCATTTTCAGTGCTTATACATATTGTTAGGTAGAGAGGCTGGCACTTTATTAGAATGCAAGCCACAGAAATACAAATTGTGGGAGGGTATCTTGGTTTTAGTTTTCTGTTTTGGCTTGGAGCTTTTTAATTTTTTGTGGGTTTGTTTGTTTTTTGATTTTGTTTTTGGGAGGGGTTTTTTGTTGTTGTTGTTTTTTTGGTTTTCTGGGTTTTTTTTTTTTTTGACATGCCTTCTTTAGAACAAACTTTCTAAGAGGCAACAATTTCTAACTGATATTTTGACCAGTCAGCATGAGTGTAACAGTGATAACATGTTTGTTTAAAAGATTACTATTATAAACCGAAATTTTCAGAATGACCAGAATTTACACTAACATGCTATATAAAAATGTTAAAGTCTGATGCTGTGAAAGCAATCTAGTGCTGTATTTCTACCTCCTCATTTGTCTTAATTATTTGGTAAGTGGGACTATGATGAATAAACTGGAGGGGCTTAGCAAACAAACTGGATGAAAGAATATGTGTGAAAAAAGGAAACTTGTTTGATAAATGCGGAGTTCTTCATGACAAGTCTATATTCGTGAATTCACAGATAAGTCATTTAAAGAAAGCACAGGCAGTTTATGCAGCCTAAAATATTTTAATGTTTACTCAAAAAGTACCTCTTCAGGTCTTAAGAACGTGAAAAAGAACAGGACTTTTAGATCATACCTTTTAAAAATTAATCATAACACACTCTGAATTTCAAAACTATTTGGCTTCTGTTTTGTGAGCCTTTGAGCTATGTGTATTTGTATAAGGGTCTACACCTACTTACATGGCATATATATATAAACTACCCATACCAAATGTAGAATATATACCCACACTCTGTCTCTGTAGTCTAGGCTAATTTTGAAGGACTCCCATAAGTTTTGCTGCTGCTCCCATAACTACTGCCATCACCATCAGAATTCATAATCAAACCTAACCTTTTTGTTTGGGGCACCAAATCTGAAGACAAAATTAATTTGCACCAATAAACTTCAAGCTGCTTTCTTTCTTGAAAAACTAATGTTTAATGTATAATGTCTGTTTGGATACTGTTCCAAATTGTTGATTGCATGTGGTTAATGTATTAGAGCACTTTGCAATTGCATAACTCATTAATGTTTTGTGAACTTGCATTTGTGAGTTACTGGTTGATCAGATTGAATTTTTGTCAAGTATCACATTGTACATCTTACCTAGATGTTGATGACTGCCAGTAATAATAGTTTGTAATGAAATTATCTGTAATTCTTGTTTTATCACCTGTTACCTGTAAAACACCTGTAACTAGCTTTTTTAATTTATTATTTGAATTTTAGAATAGTGGATCACTAATTTTTAGTTGCTGAGATTAGCATTTTAGTGATTACTAAGCACTTCTGTCTTTGAAAAAAAGGAACGTATGTTTTGTGCTTTGAAGATCTCTGAAGAATTTCCCTTATAATAGAATGGGCATGTATTGTAATTGTTTTATGTCAAATGATCTGTGCTGTAGAAAAAAATCATTAACCTTTGTTCAAAAAAGAAGTGGATAAACTTGGCCTTTCCGAGTGGTAAGAATGATCTGTCACTATAATATACTGTATGTTTACATTATATTTAAATTTAATCTCTTGTGTATAGGGTGATAATCTTCCCCCAAAACAATTGCAGTTGTTTTCTAGAAACTTCTTAAAAGTGCCACATTTGGCAGAACAAATGAGTTTGAGTGTAAGAGCCCAGAGATTTCTATATAGCTGAATGTCTAAAATGGTAAAATGTGCCACTGAGGCAAGTTACAGTGGCTTATGTTTTTCATAGTAATTCAAATGAACTCCTATTTTTGATAGTAAATGTCATTTAATTGTGTACTTGCCATTTGAACCTCACTGCAAAATTAATGCAGGGGAGAAAACAATTTTTAATGTAATCTTGATTTTACCTCATATACTGTACATTCCAAAAACTCTAAACTTTTTAAAGATTATAGATACACTACCAAACATATCACCTTAAAATTGTATAAGGTTGAGCTTCATACAAATGAAAAATATAATAATACATAAACTATGTAGCAAAAGTATCTTTAAAATCCATGGAAAATAAAAGTTGTATCATTCTTTTTTGAGATATGTTTATTGTATTCATATACATTTCATTATTTGCTGCTTGTCTGAGAAAATGAAATAAGGCCTTCCCTCTTCTGGAGGCGAAAAACAATTTTCCTAGAATTCAATTTTTCAACTTAAGAGGATCCATATTCATTATATAAGATAGAACACAGACTAAAGAATGAAGTTAGAAGTTTTATACTATATCTTCATTTTGTGCAATTCATTAAACATCTTATTGTACATACATACAAAATGAGTCTGAACTGAACCTGCCATTAGGAAGGAGAAATGAGGGAGAAGAAAAGCTGAGAGCAATGGCACCACATTCCTCTAGTCCACGCTGTGCAGCCCAGAGGCAGAGCACCCTGGGAATTCCAGTCAGCCTGGGCAATATAAGGAAACCCGACCCTAAATAAAGTTCACTCATTGGGAAGAAAACCCTGGGCCTCTTCTTCCTTTCCTGCGTTCCTCACCTATTTTCTAGCACTTTCTCTTATTAGTACAGTACTCCTAGGCAGGTCTTCCTTCTACCAGAAAAGTCAACCCTCGCTCTCACTCATCTTCCCTCAAACTTACCTCCTCTTGGGGATTTATTGCTTTTAAGATCCAAGTGAATCTTTAATTGCCACCCATGCAACTACCTCATGATCAAGTTTTAAATGCTAGATGAGGGCAGGAAGGTATGTTGGATGTAGCACCATCACTCCATAAAGCCAGCTAAGCAAGTGTCCAGCTTTGAGAAGGACATAATACTTATCTACAGCTTTGCACCTGTCACTTCTGTTTTTCCATAGATTGGAAATAAATTTTACATGAAAAGGGCTTAAATACTAAGCAAACTGAATCAGTCACTAAAGTTATGTGACTGATAATCAAAATGGCAAGTATCTCTTGACCATATAATGTGTCTAGGCTTTGTGTTCAGTCCATTACATCCATTATCTCCTGTAATCCTCTTACTGCTCTATTATGTGTTACTGGCACACAGAGTGGTCAAGCTGCCTCCCAAAGATCAAATGGCTAGTGAATGATGGAGCAGAGGTTGGAATTGAGTGATTGGTCTAGTGTACTTACATTTAACCACTATCTTCTTTGGTCCCCAAAAGTCCTCAGTTCTAAGAAGGAAGTCAAAATTAGTATTGCAGGGCCAGAGATTTAGCTCAGTGGTTCCGGTGCCTGCCTCGCAAGGGCAAGGTCCTGAGTTCGATCCCGGTATTCACATAGAATGCTGGGCGTGGTGACTCACACCCACCAGCAATCAATAGCACATACCACAGTGCCGGGCATGGTGGCTCATGCCTGTAATCCCAGCACTCGAGAGGCAGAGACAGGAGGATTACTGAGTTCGCAGCGGCTTACCTGAGCTACATAGTGAGCTCAGGGCCAGCCTGAACTGCAAAGCGAGACCCTGTCTCACAAAAAAAAAAAAAATTAGTATTGCATTTATGTGGATATTTATTGACTACCACCTGTATGCCAGACATTGTGCTAAGAACTTTGTCATATCCAAAATAACCCACAGGACTGAACAGGAACTCAAAACTAATAATTTGGTATGGGATTTTGGACTAGAAACCAAATTTTCATTTTTAATAATATCTAATTCTTTGACTCCCATTTTGAGCCCACGATCAGCCCTCTTAAATACTCATCAAAGAATGAATGTACCACTCAGCCCAACAAGACAAACTGATATGCTAAAAAAAAAGAAAAAATGTATGAATGCAGGTGAACCATAAAAAAAAATGCCAAGTGAATGAAGCCAGGCACAGATCATATACTGTATGAATCCATTTAGATGAAATACACAAAATGAGTAAATTCATAGAGACAGACTAATGATGCCTTGGATGGAGGGAGGGAGAAAAGAGGAGTAAGTGCTCAATGGGTATAGAGTTTTATTTCCCCAGGTTAAACTTCATTTCAACTTTTAAAAAGAGTATAAGACAGATCTAAAATCTAATACGGTATACCAATCACATAAGACTAGTAAGTCCTGGGCATTATTAAGTCAGTAAAACCAATGTGGTCATTACCCTTCCTTTCAAACTTCCTCACCTCCTTATGTATCCCCACCCCTTTCAGTCTGCAAGAGCTGGGTTGATGACTGAACAGCAAAATGTGCATGATAGCTGTTAAGGGTTTGGACTTGCCCAACCATAAGTACCAGCTTTGTTCCACACTATTTCTAGGATGACCCAGTCGTCTGAAAAAAGGAAGTACCTTTCACAGTTCCCATTTACCAATAGTAGCTGCTGGTCAGTAAGAATATCCATTTGGAGCAGGGTAAGACCTGTACTCTTGCCATCCGCCTTCACAAGGGCTCACTCAGTCATGCTGAGCCCTTTTCTCAGGTAAACCTGGGACCAACAGAAAGTTCTAAAGAAACAGCCAAGTGTATAACAAATCTGTTCAGTCGAAAATTTGCCTGAATTTGCTCTGTCACATGTCCCTACTGTGCAAAGAAACCTAATAGCAGCTTTTGGGGAATATGGCCTAGACCTCCAACATCTTCCTGTTTCTCAAGGCATGCTGAGCCTCGAGCTTTACATGAAATTTCCCAAATATAAAGAGGGGGGTGGTTCAAACTGTTAGGAAATGTGGGCTGGGAGCGTGACTCAGTGGTAAAGTGCAGGCTTATGTGCGAGGCCCTGAGTTTGATCCCTGGCACCAAGGAGGAAAAGAAAAGCTAAGAAATGTATGACCTCCTCTCGTGGACCTGGAAACTTCCATAAGCAGTGACTTCCAGCCTGCATGTGGTATGTGTGGCCCTCAGCCATGAGTTCACAGGAAGTAGTAGGTGGTAGCTTCAAGAGGAACAAAAGAGACAGTGTCCTTTTCTGCAAGAGTTTGTGTTCTCAGCCTCTTAAAGATGGGGTCAGCCAAACCCTTTGGATGAAATCATCCAGTTACTGGTGTATGGCTTCTGGGTTATCACAGCTCCATAATCTGAGACCTTTTACAAATAAGAACCACCTCTACACAGTTTCATACTGGGCTTTCCACATCCTGCTGCCCACATCCAGGAGGGTGTGAATGCTTTGGTTGCCTTCATACTGTGTGGAGATACAGAAGGTCCAGAGTCAGCTTCATTTTATTTAAGTTGTTTTGTCATATGGTTTTTGCGACTTTTAATTTTTTAAATCTTGAGGACTGAGGTATAGTAGTGGAAACTAAACTCAGATACACCATAGGATGCTTTGACTATATTGTTGGTCCTAGAAGCTGGAAAAGGAGTAAAAACAATTGGGGAGATCATACCTTAAAGGTAATATATTTAAAACCACTAAACAGGTTTTGTTAAGAAAGTTCTGCCATGGCAGGTGTGGTGGCATATGCCTGTGATTCCGGCGCTTGGGAGACTGAAACAGGAGTATCTCTGCCAAGTTCAAGGCCAAGACTGGACTACGTACTGAGGTCAAGGCCAGCCTAAACTACACAGTGAGATCCTGTCTCAAAAAACCAAAAAGGGGAAGGGGAGGGAAGTGGCTCAGTGAGAAGGCACTGGATGCAGTGTCTAGTACTAGAAGAAAATAAAAGTTCTCCCATACTGTGGGGACAGAATCCATAAAAGATAACACTTCTATCAAGACAGTCAGGTCAGCCCAGAGCCTTAAATTAGTTTCCTCTAGTCACAATGTAAATAAGTTTTACTGAATACTTAAAGCCAGATGTCTGCTCTTATTAGAGCAAAAGGGACTCATCATGTACATATCACAACTGAAAGTGTTCAGAATAAATATGGTAGCTTTTTTCTAAACCATAGAAATACTATTTCAAAGAAATATTACAAATTAATTATTAAACTAGTACTTAGAGTTGAGGCTTCATGGGGAGACTTTTCCTAAAAATGTCTTTTTTTAACACATTAATGGATAAGTGGAATATTTTGTGACTCCTCACTCCCGGCCCAGAAGATTGTCTTTGAGACCATGTTTCTAACCTTGTGTCACTCTTTCTGTCTGAGGGGGCTGGGCATGGACCTGCCAAGTGTTGAGCTCTTGTCAACTGAGGAGACAATCATGCAAATATTACAGTTCTTCCAAGAGACTTTCATGTTCTGTTTTTGTTTTTTTTTTTTTTAGGAATAATTTTGTAAAAGATTTTGTAAAAGTATTTTTCTTGAAATGATGTAATATTTAAAACATTTTTAAAAGTTGTGCGGTGGGGCCGGAGGGTTAGCTCAGTGGTTCCAGTGCCTGCCTCGCAAGCGCAAGGTCCTGAGTTCGATCCTGGTAACAACATACAATGCTGGGCGTGGTGACTCACACCCACCAGCAATCAATACCACATACCACAGTGCCAGGCGTGGTAGCTCACGCCTGTAATCCCAGCACTCAGGAGGCAGAGGCAGGAGGATTGCTGAGTTCGAGGCTTGCCTGGGTTACACAGTAAGCTCAAGGCCAGCCTGAACTACAGAGCAAGACCCTGTCTCAAAAAAATACTTTTGATGAGATTACAAATTCTGAAGTAGGTATTTGTAAACTTTTACCACTTAGAGGTTGCTTTATGTTCCTGGAATTCATCAGAACGTTTTATTTCCTTTCCTTTTTTTTTTTTTAAAATAAACTTTTAATGCAGTAGCTTTTCTTCCCTAGAAGCCCAGTTCTAAGCAGAAAAATATATATATACATACGTATATACACGTATATACGTATATATATGTGTATATACATGTATATATGCATATACACACATATATATGCATATACATATATATGTATACATATGTATATATGCATATACACACATATATATACACGTATATACACACACAGAATACACTATACACGAGCACAAAATCCTGTAAAAATACTTTTAAAGGCAGCAAAAGGTGGTTTTCAACTGGTGTTTTTCATGTAAGGTGTTTTGAGACAGGGTTTTTTTTTTGAGACAGGGTCTCACTTTGTAGTTCAGGCTGGTCCTGAGCTCACTATGTAGCCCAACCAAGCCTCAAACTCACAACAATCCTGCATCTGCCTCCTGAGTGCTGGGATGACAGGCATGAGCCACTGCACCCAGCCTTGTGGTATATGGTTTACCAGGGATCAAATTCAGGATCTTGTGTTTAGAAGACATATGCTGGAACCACTCAGCTAAATCCCTGGCCCCACAATTTAAGTTTTCTTTTAAGAAATCCTGGTGATGTATTTATACATTTTGTGTGAAAATAAATGAATGGCAATAGATTTTAAAATCTAATGTACTTCTGTGTGAAGAAGTCTGCATAACCCTTGAAATGCATTACTTTACTTGAGTTTTTATTGAACTAATCTGAAATGTTCCCACCCTGAATTTACAACAAAGTGAGAAGTTACTTTTTTTTTAATTGAAAACTCTGCAGAAATTAGAACTTTGAATTTAACAGGGAAATCAGGGAGAAGAAAAGGGTGAGACTGTCCAGGCACTGGTATATGTATATTTCAGAACCTTTTTTAGATGTAAAAGCTGTACATCTGAGGGGCTAAGACCTTCTTTTGTTTATTTTTTTCCTTCAAGCATTTCACAGTGGTTTTCTCTTATGTATAGCAAACAATTGGAAAAACATGAAAATGTGAAGTTCATTTTTTTAAAAAGCTAGAGTATAGCACTGGTACAGCACACTAGAAGACTTTAATAAAAAGAAACAGTAGCCAGGCGTGGTGGCTCATGCCTGTAATCCCAGCACTCTGGAGGCAGAGACAGGAGGATTGCTGAGTTCAAGGCTTGCCTGGGCTACATAGCGAGCTCAGGGCCAGCCTGAACTACAAAGCGAGACCCTGTCTCAAAAAAAAAAAAAAAAAAAAGTAATCATGCCCTCCATCTTATGTCATTCACATATACCTTGCGGATGAGAGCTATATACTTTAACACGTATTTTTAGAAGAATAAATTATTGAATTACTGAAGAAAAGAAATCTGTGCCAGTTGCTATAAGTACTCACCTTTCAACCTCTGCCCCATATATGGTTTTTCTGGGAGAAAAGTGAATAAAACCTGCAGTTTATAAATTTCCACAGGTAAGTCACTTACACATGAGGAACACACTGTAACGCTCCTCAAAGCTTTCCCTGGCTCCCATTTGCCCACCAAATCTGATTTCAGAAAGCTTTTCTGGCACAGTTCATGTCATACTCTGCATGGTAGTGCACAAGTCTATACAGCAAGAGGCTCCAGAGCTCCGTGATTGTGCCTGTGCACTCTGGAACTGGACTAGACAGTGCAGTAACCTGGGATAACTGAACAACTTCTCTAAGCTTTGATCTTTTTGTCTGTACTATGGAGATACCAATAGGATCCCACCCCGAAACAGTTAAAGATGAAATGAGGGGAAATATCCAAGCCTTTGCAAGAGCAGCTTGCACACACCAAGTATTAGCTTTACTTTTAACCCGGGAAATTCCCAGCCAGCCAAGGGCCAATTTGTGAGGCCTCCACCCAGGGAGGGGCCAGAAGCCTATAAATGACACCAGCCTCTTCCAGTAATAGGGCTGTATCTAAGTCAGACCTGGACTCACCTCTGCCCCACACAATCACCACATGAGAGGTACACAGCATTCCAGGTCCACTGAGAAGTCCTCATCACATGAGCTGCAAAGTCAGAAAGCTCGTGAAGAACTAGAGAACTAAAAAAGGAGAAAACAGATTTGGTCAGTTTTTAGATCCCTTGGTCCATTTCTTTCTACAGCATGGGATGACAGGCCATTAATAATAAGACTCAGGGGCCGGAGGGTTAGCTCAGTGGTTCCGGCGCCTGCCTCGCAAGCGCAAGGTCCTGAGTTCGATCCCCGGTAACCACATATAATGCTGGGTGTGGAGACACGCCCACCAACAATCAACACCGCATACCACAATGCCGGATGTGGTGGCTCACGCCTGTAATCCCAGCACTCGGGAGGCAGGGACAGGAGGATTGCTGAGTTCGCGGCGGCTTGCCTGGGCACCATAGTGAGCTCAGGGCCAGCCTGAACTACAAAAGTGAGACCCTGTCTCAAAAAGCAAAAAAAAAAAAAAATAATAATAATAATAATAATAAGACTCAGATACACTGTGAGGGCCAAGTCTCACTTGATCCTCACTGCCCCAGCAGTATCAAAAACTCTGCTGTGCAGCCACCTTGACATCAGGGCTCTATCTTGAACTTAGATTACGACAAACTCTTGCTGCATAACCAGTGCAATCAGAGCACTGTTCCTCACACTGGAAATTGTGAAGAAAATAAAGGTCCTGCTCCTGCTTCTATAGAGGTTTATTCATTTCCAGGGATAAATATTTATCAAATTCTCATTTTGTGCCAGGTACTAATTCAGGCACCAGGGAAAGAGCAATGACACAAAAAGATTAAAAAGCCCTGCCTTCTGGCACACATGATATTGGGAGATGAAGAAAGACAGATAATAAAATAGCTCAGAAAATTAAATAATGTGTTGGTAATAAACTGTGAAGAGAAAACACACAGAGAAAGGGACTATCTGAATGGCTGCTGTGTGGTCCAGAACAGGCAGAGAGGGGGCAGGATTCAGAGGCCAAGTGCTGGCTTGGAAATCCACGGTAGGGCAGAGGCCCTGGGCAGAGGCTGGAGTACCCCTCAGGCCTCAGAGGAGGAGAAACAGACTCAGGGATCCACAGCCTGTGCATGCCAAGAGTTCCTTTGAATCAAATGGAAGTCAAGGACTTTTGCCACAGGAGATAGTGAAGCAGCTGGTGACTGGGCAGGAAGGAGTCATGGAACGAGAGTCTAGCAACTGGCAGCCCAGGAACCAGACTTAGGTACTTGTCTCTACTCTGGCTGCACAAAGACCTTAAAGCCCCTGGACCCCTCTTCCACAGAGCTGGGTCCCCTAAGGGGAAGACTCCAGGAGAGAGCTGAATGCTACCTAGGCAGTCTGTGACACTGATTAACTGGGCTGGGCTTCGCTTGAGCTAGATCATTTTCTCTTGCTGCCTGAGAGCTGAGAGCTCCAAGAAAATCACATATTCTATAAATAAAGAAATTACATTTTCTCTCCTTAAGGGGAGGAAGAAAGGAAAAAGTGGAGACATGAATACTCTACAGTGAATACAGTATAACTGTTTGGAGGAGTTTTGCTGAAATCACAGAAATGATCCAGAAGAGAGGAAATGTTGATGACATTTGAAAGAGAGAATTAATAGATTGATGATTCCTCCCAGGAGGTACACAGAGTGCTTAAGGGGCTGAGCTGACTCCAGATACAAGCACTAACCATTCATTCATCTGTCCTGGAGTAAAATGAGGAAGTGTAAGTATGGTAGGAGGAGATTTAGAAATTTCCTTCTGATTGTTTCTATATTTTTCCCCCCAGAAAAACAGGCACACATCTCCAGACAGAGGGAGGAGGAAGAACTGTTTGTATTTAAGGGGGGGAGGAGGTATATGGATGGCTGGAGTCACTAGGCTCCAGTGAAACAACTCAACAGCTAAGCGAAATCCTGTGTGGAGTGGGCAGAGAATCCCACCTAGCCAGGTCATGCCGGTGCTCTGCCTGAGTGGGCAGACAGGACTAGAGAGAGCAGGGTGTGCGCCCTGAGAGTGACTGCCTGGGGGCATGTGACTGCTCCAGGAAGTTAGGCTGCCAAATGAAGGGAAGCGAGGACAGGCAGGTGAGGGACACAGGGAGGAGGACTCCGTGGGATGATGGACTGTAGGCGAGAAGGCTCCAGTAAAAGTGAGCTAGAAAGAGGGGGATGGGTTCAGAAGGAGGGGGCCACTGCAGTCAACACGGAGCCTGCAACTGATAGTAAGGAGCATGGCTTAGAGATGGGGCTCAGGGTTGATCCTTGGTAAAAAGGAGGTCACGGCAAGATGCATGTTAGTGGGAGTGTGTTTGTGAGAGATACCGGGGCACCTGGCCTCAGAGGACAGGGCCAGCCGCTCGGAGGCCCTGGAGAGGGTGCCCCCAGTGAAGCAGCACTAAACTAAGAAAAGAAGTGAGGGAAGGGTGACAAGGAAACCTCACCAACCCCACAGTTCCTACAGGTGACAGAACGGAAGGGAAGTGTATTCCCAGAGTAAAAGCAGGTTTCAGGTTCAAAAGAAGCACGGAAAAGAAAATTATTTTTTGGACTTATTTTTTTGAGACAAGGTCTGAGGGAGGCAGAGACAGACTGAGGAGGCGGAACGAAACCCTGGGAAGCTCTGGAATTAGACCAGCCACCTCCCAAGTCCCAGGCTGCCTCTCACGGCTGCTTTCTCTGAAGGGAAACCCACTTTGCCCACAGCAAGGAGCTCCTAAGGGCTCAGGGTTAAAGGGCAAGCTCTGGCCAGCCACACCCTAAACGCTGCAGGTCAGCTGTTGTCAGCAGACCATGGTCTCAGACATCGGTTTTCATCCTTTTCCTAAATTCGGATTCTTTCAAGGTGTTGGCAACTTGCCTGGTGTATAAAACATTCTGTAGACAAAGCATGTCATGTGTGTACATATTCAAGTACACATAAGCATTTAAGTCTCCTTAAACATGTTCCTATTTGTAGATTTCAGAGTCCCTTGACATCATTTAGTCAATGGCCTCCACCACGATTGGAAAGCAGGCTGGGTGAGGACTGCACCGGCCCAAGGTCACACTGCAACTCTTGTAGAGCCAGGTTGGACCCGAGAAGGACTCTAAATTCTGATGAAGACTCGTCTACGTTCAGGGCTGTACTACTTTCTAGTAGTCACTGAGAGCATTTCCAGACTCCAGGACACAGCCAGCTTTCCAAGACACCTCACTCACAATGTCTCCTGTGTATCTGACTGACAAAAACACCCGCACTGCGCTGGGCCCAAGGAACCAACTTCTCTGGGGTTCAGAAACCCCGACAGGGCAGGGCCGCACCCTGCAGGCTGCAGACGCCGCCTGGGGTGGGGGGTGCCCGCCAGTAGTGAGGGAGGCTCCCTGGACTACAAGGGACTCCGGGCGGGTGCTGGAGTCGGAGCGGCGAGCGCGGCCCGCGGAGGAGGCTTCGTTGCGGTTCCCAGGCCCAGCAGCTCCAGCGCCAGCGCCAGCGCAGACCCGCGCTCCGCCATTGGGCCGGCCGCGCCCGCTGGTCCCCGGGCCCCCCGGGCAGCTCGTGGAACTGCAGCGACGGCGCCGAGGCCGCTTGGGGGCCGCCGTGGGCCGAAATGCCTCCGTGCGACGAACGCCGCTCCTCCGCCTTACCCCTGGGGGCGCTGGTGCCAGCTACGGCCTGTGCCTGGGCCGTTCGCCGTCGCGGAGACCGGCAACGCGGTGATGTGACCATCCTGCTCAGCGGACGCTCCCGCGACGTGAGGGCCACCTCCAACCTGTACCTGGGAGCATGGCCGCGTCCCACCCACTCAGCCTGCTCGGGCTCCCTCCGACCTGTACCTACTGCCTGTGGCGCTCGCGGCCCTGGGTGTCCGGGTCGCTGCTGCCGCCTGTTGCTCCACTGGGGCGAGGGCTGCACCTAGGCCACGCTGCTGCCCGTGACAGCGCCGGGCGCCGAGCCTACCTGCCTCTGCCGCCCGCCGCGGGCCGCGTCCTGCTCACCCGGCGCCGCGGTGGGCGGCGGCGCTGCTCTCGGCCGGCCCTTCTCCTTTCGGGTGGGCGTCAAGCAAGACCCCGGCGTCGGCGACCCCCCCCCCGTAAGGGGACCGCGCGGCTCCTACTTCGCCCGCAGCGCCGCCCTCCCCGCCGTCGGGGCCCGCGACCGCCGCGCTGTTCAGCGGTGAGCGCCGACCTAGTTGTGCGCGGCGGGGCGCGCTGCGCGTCATGCTGTGGCTCACCACAGCCTACTTCTTCCTGCCCTTCCTGGGCCTCAGCGTCCCCTACGGGCTCCCGCGCGGGAGCTGTGGGAAACCCGGGCCTCAGCCCGGCTGCGGTGGGGCGGGAAAGGGGCCACCGGCAGACCGTCCGCGTCCTGCGTGAGTGCTTTCTGCTGCAAGCGCACCTGTCTGTACCACAGCCGGCTGGCGACTCAGCGGGCACGTCCCGTCTCCAAAGAAAGCCATACCCCGTGTCCCAGTCCGCCCTGCATGTGTCTGGTCAAATTCAACCTAACCATTGAATTTGATTCGATTCTCATCCAGTTCTGTTTGCGAGCAAAACTGTGGAAAGAATTCAGTACGTGAATTGGGACACCACCCTCCGGGGAACCCCTGGGCACCTCAGAAGTTCAGACAAACGGGTCTAGTAAACAGCAGTGATTTTCCAAAGCCACTGAAATTCAAGATGGGTAACAGGGCTCTTGATCCAACTACTCTGTCAGATGCTGCTCCTGTGGATTACTCACAGGACCCTTGAGAACAGAGTAGACCGCAATAAATTAGAGATTTTATTTAATGGTAAATTATCCTGAAGGCTAAAGTGGCACTGCTCATTTTAAAAAATTAGATTGTGGGGCCAGAGATTTAGCTCAGTGGTTCCAGTGCCTGCCTCGCAAGTGCAAGGTCCTGAGTTCCATCCCCGGTAACCACATACAATTCTGGGCGTGGTGACTCACTCCTATAATCCCAGCACTCGGGAGGCAGAGACAGGAGGATTGCTGAGTTCGAGGCTTGCCTAGGCTACATAGTGAGCTCAGGGCCAGCCTGGACTACAAAGCGAGACTCTGTCTCAAAAAAAAAAAAAAAATTAGATTGTGTAGACTGTTGCAGAATTCTTTCCAAGGAAGAGCAAAGAGCATGTCTCTTAAGCGCATTTGTGGGAAGAAGCTGCCAGAATAGCTTGAGAGGAGCAGTTGCCTCTCTGGTTTGTAGCTAGTCTTGAGAGCACACGTATGAGCCTAACATGCGGGCAGGTTTAAGTAAATATTGATTCAGTTAGCCAACTGGATTTTGTTTTTTGGCAAGAGCATCTGGCTGGGTACAAGTTTTAGTTTATTTTGCTATTACTGCAGAAGGTTTCTTGGAGGAACCTTAGTTTGATTTTAAATGCTTTTGCTAATTACGGCACCTGTGTCTTGTTTTTGCAGTAGTGGTGGTTCAGGCATTCATAATTTGCTGGTTGCCTTTCCACATGGGCAGAATTATTTATATAAACACAGAAGACACCCACATGATGTACTTGTCCCCGTACTTTAACATTGTCGCTCTGCAACTTCTATATCTCAGTGCATCCACAAACCCAATTCTGTACAATCTCATTTCCAAGAAGTATAGATCAGCTGTGTATAAACTGCTGCTCACAAGACGGCCCATGCTGAGAGGCTTCTGTGGAAGCAAGGACCCTGGGGAAGACCCCAAGCAGGGCACTGGCAAAGACACTGCTGGCTACATGGAAACAGTGACTAACCCAAAAACAGTGGCCTAAGCAGGACAGCAAAGCCAGTTCTAGAACTTTGGGGACCGTGGATCTGTGCGGACATAAATGCAAGTCAGGGAGGGATGCTGTTAAGAAGACTGGAGAGGGCTGGAGATTTAGCTTAGTGGTTCCAGCACCTGCCTAGCAAATGCAAGGTCCCTGGTTCAGTCCCTGATAGCCACATACAACAATACTGGGCATGATGACTCACGCCCACTGGCAATCAGTACCTTATACCACAAATGCTTGGCTTGGTGGCTCAAACCTGTAACCCCAGCACTCAGGAGCCCTCAGAGACAGGAGGATTGCTGAGTTCCAGGCTTGCCTGGGCTACATAGTGAGCTCAGGTCCAGCCTGAACCACAGTGAGACCCTGTCTCAAAAAAAAAAAAGAGAGAGAGAGAGAGAGAAGAAAAAGATAGGAGAATGAGTGCAATTGTGCAAGTAATTGAAATTGCCAATGTGACTTTTTAAACCAAGGTGTAAAATGTAACTATACCAATCATTCTAGTGTCCCTTCCATGTATCGACATTAGCATCATGAAATGCCACTTTACAAAATATGCCTTGGAGAATTTTGTAATTCCCCATCCATTCTCTTTCTGCTTGGGAATAGGACTGCTTATTTTATAGTTAACTATAAATGCCAGAGACACTGCCTTCCCAGATCAGGGGTGTGTTTTGTTTTTATGTTTGAGATATAAACACAATGACAAAGAGTCAGGATACTTTAGAATTTGGATCCAAGGAATTACTTAATCCCTATGTAGTGCAGCAAAAAATTTTAGTAGTAATTAAAGAAAAATTCCAGATAGGCTTCAGTGTTCACAGGTTCCACACTGTCCAGGCTGGGAGTAAATTGTAACTTTAAGGCATGATACTGTCTTTGAAAACTACAATGCAGACCGGAGATCTAGCTCAGTGGTTCCAGTGCCTGCCTAGCAAATGCCAGGTCCCTGGTTCAATCCCTGGTGAGCATATACAACAATACTGGGCATGGTGCCTCACACCCACCAGCAATCAATACCAAATACCACAATGCTAGGTGTGGTGGCTCAACTCTGTAATCACAGCACTCAGGAAGCAGAGGCAGGAGGATTGCTGAGTTCGAGGCTTGCCTGGGCTACATATTGAGTTCAGGGCCAGCCTGAACTGCAAAACGAGACCCTTTCCAAAAAAAAAAAAAAACAAAAACCTACAATGCATAGAACTTTTTTTTTTTTTTTTTTGAGACAAGGTCCTGCTTTGTAGTTCAGGCTGGCTCTGAGCTCACTATGTAGTCCAGGCAAGCCTCGAACTCAGCAATCCTCCTGTCTCTGCCTCCCGAGTGCTGGGATTACAGACATGAGCCACCACACCTGGCACTATGGTATGTGGTGTTGATTGCTGGTGGGCATGAGTCACCACGCCCAGCATTCTATGTGGTTACCGGGATCAAACCCAGGACCTTGTGCTTGCGAGGCAGGTGCCAGAACCACTGAGCTAAACCTCCAGCCCCCAGTGCATAGAACTATTGCAATCCACTTCTTCCCAGGATTTTCTGTAGGATTTTTCTGTTTCAATTGGCCTTGAAATAGCAGATTTGGGCTTGAAGCCCAAAGCAGAAACTGGCCGTCTGAGATGACTCCTGATGACTTTGTTTACAAAATAGCTTTACTGCCTTACCTTGCCTCAGCCTGCTGTGGTTATTATCCTGTCTCACTGGAATGGAACTGAGTGTTAGAGTTCCAAATCAGGAACTCAAAGGCCTGCATGTGAATCCACACTGAGATGCAGGAATTAATGAAAAACACAGGAGCAAAGTAATGAACTAAAATGGATTGGACGTTCTGACCAACTCTGATACTTCCTGCTGTTTGGGGCACACAACTCCAAAGGCCCCCATTCGCACCTCAGGCTGTATGAAGGCTGCCCTCTGGAGGTGGGCAAACACAATTTGCTCAGTCGTATTTAGATCTGTTTTCTGGTTTTCAGAGGGATAAAGTTCAAACCTAATAGTATATCGTTGACATTTATGAAAAATTTGTCCTGAGATTTTTTTGAGATAGGGTCACACTTTGTAGTTCAGGCTGGCCTTGAGTTCACTATGTGGCTCAGGCAAGCCTCAAACTCACAGCAATCCTCCTGCCTCTGCCTCCCATGTGCTAGGATTACAGGCATGCTTGGCTGTCCTGAGAGCTTTATGAAGTTCCACAAATAACAGCTAATAGACTTACAATAACAGAAAATACCACAAATACCAGAAAACTGTCAAATGCTATAAAATATAGCTTCATCAGGAGTACAATGAAAACCAAAAGTAAGGTCACAATGAGATTGGAAACTGGAGAGGGAGCCCATGTTGCGCACTGGCTTAGTGACTGCTCTTGTGTGCAGTCTGGACAGCTCCACATGTACCTAAATGACTTCATATCACAGAGCACTATGGTTCTTTTGAATAGTCAAAAGTGTAACCAGGGACTTTGTGACATGCTGACAAAGTTCTATTGCTTTTTCATTTTATTAGCCAAATACAGGCATAGCATCCTAACTCCCTGGTGCATCCTTCTCAGGTGCGGGAGTCAAGGCAGCTCTAGCCCAGCTCCAGTCACAGTTAGTGAAGCAGCAGCAACAGCTGTTTCTTGGGGAGTCATTGCCTAAATCATGGACCGTAGATTTTCTGGGATGATATTTCAAAAGGGCTCTGTGGTCCAATGTGGCAGAAAAACACCACACTGGATACCCTTCCACCCTATTTCCCATCACAACACAGTGTAATGAGGCAGAGGCTCTAAGAAGTTGTTTCACTCAGGATTTCCTTACCTTACTTTACCACAGAACCAATGCCCCAGCTCCCTCCCCAGGAGTACTCTTTGACACCTCAGGGGACAAGGAGCACTGCTGGGGAGGAGGGCAGCCTATGCCACTTTTCCGAGTAGTGACATTAAGTCGGGATGTGCTGGAGCTGCCTGGGGCCCCCTCTCTAGAACAGTCACAAGTCTGCAGCAGCGTCTTCCCTAAGATCACAGTAGAGACCTCACTGATTGTTGTAAAATATTGTAAATGTAGAAGCCAGGACCTCTCCTCTGAGCTTTCTTATTCCAATTCTAGAACACCAAGATTTATGTTATTCTTTTCTGGGACCTAAACATGCTGCCAGGTGTGGATGTGGGGAAGATCACCCCCACACAGGGTCCCTGAGATGGAGTCTGAAGCCCACCGTCCCTGCAGTATTCCAGTGCTAATGGACCTTAGCCCATTCGTATACTGTGAAATCAGTGGAGTGCATAATTTTTTAATGGGATAGAATGAACATGAATAAAATAGCATATCTATATGCCAACATGTAGCAAGCATAATTATTGTGCTGTGAAACTTTGGTTTCACTTATATATTTGTTGGTGTCTTTCCCAGTTCACAAAATAAAATATGTTCTTACTGTAGATTGTGGTCAAAATGTTTGAAAAGCTGTTTTGAAATCTCTAATTGTTCTCTGCCCCAAGTGGGTGGCCAACTCAGGATGCAGTGCAAGAAGGGTCCTAGGAAGACCTGAACTGGCCAAATCAGGGGTCACTGGAAGGGAACATCCTGACTAGTTTTCAGTCCTCTCCTCTCTCCTGCCGGGGTGCTTCCTGGAGGCTGTGTTCAGCTCACCCCAGACCAAGACATGCCCCAACATGAGCAACTTCTCTGGTCCCCTTTCCCTTCTTCAAGCCAAAGTGCTTTTTCAAGTCAGGTGAGCAGCCAACCTCAGGAGGGGATTTGCATTTCATTCATTTACATAGTGAAGAGTTACCAAGTAATTACAAAGTACCAGATGTGTAGGGCAAATTGCACTAGAAAAATTAGTCCACGCTGCAGAGTCAAAGTCAACCAATGTTTTATTAGTATTTTTGTTTAAAATGTGTAATTGTGTTACCTAGACAAACCACAGATTCAGCTCACAAGTTAACGAAAGCACTTCTAAGACTCAAGGGCAGAATACTGGGTTTTTACTCTATTCTGTAGATTTTTCCTTTTTTTTTTTTTTGAGACAGGGTCTCATTTCATCATTCAAACTGGCCCTGCGCTCACTATATAGCCCAGGCAAACCTCAAACTCAGCAATCCTCCCGCCTCTGCCTCCTGAGTCCTGGGATTCCAGCATGAGCCACTATACCCAGCACTGTGGTATGTGGTACTGATTGCTGGTGGGTGTAAATCACCATGCCTGGTCCTGTTGTATGTGGTTATCAAGGCTTGAACCAGAGACCTTGTGCTTGCTAGGTAGGCGCTGGAACCACTGAGCTAAATCTCCGGCCCCCTCTTTCCATTTTTAAAGAAAATTATCAAGGCTCTTTGGTGCTATATTTCCTACAAAGATTTCCTGTGCAGGCTCTCAGGGACACAATGAGCCATGTATTAATGGCATCTTAAATCTGAACATGCTTTCTGCTGACCCTTTCT
Organism: Thryonomys swinderianus; assembly: GCA_004025085.1. NCBI lineage: Eukaryota > Metazoa > Chordata > Mammalia > Rodentia > Thryonomyidae > Thryonomys > Thryonomys swinderianus. The sequence continues at coordinate 17,091 of PVIC010007473.1, read as the reverse complement.
GTTATAATAACATTTGTCAGTGTACAGAAATGTTGTATATAAATGGTTGCACATATCTAAGGTTTTACACCAGACATGGTAGTTCATACCCATAATCCCAGCACTCTGGAAAGCCAAAGATGGGAGGATCACCAGTCAGAGCCCAATCAGGGCAACTTAGTGACTGAGACCCTGTGTCAAAATTTAAATTACAGTTTTTCCCAAGGGCTAGGGATATAGCTCAGCATAAAGGCCTTCAGTTCAAAACTCAGTACACACACACACACACACACACACACACACACAACCAACCAACAATAACAAAAAGCCAGCTTTACTTAAAATTGTTGAGGTAAAATTTTATGTTTTCTTTCAGTGTTGCCAGTTAAACCCAGGGCCTTATACAGGGTAGGCAAGTACTGTACCACTGAACTACACTCCTGATTCTATACCTCTTTTAAAATTTTGAGATAGGGTCTCAGTCGCAATCCTCTTACCTCAGTCTCTGGAGGAACTGGCTTATAGGCAGGCACCACTAAACCCAAGAAATTCACTGTTTATCAACCAAACCTACAGACATTAAAAGTCTGGCAATACCAAGAATTTTTAAATCTAAAGTAAAAACACTTTATTAAGGTATAACTGATATACAATTAAGCGCACTTACGTAAAGTATACACTTCAGTCAGATCTGACATATGCAAGAACAGTTGGGAATGTCGAACTATGTAATTGGTTCAATCCTTTTAGAAAACATTTCAACATTGTCTAGTAAACTTGATAATAAAAACCCAATAATTCTAAGTATGGTTCCTTAAAAAATACATTTAACATGAGACATAAACGAATTTATAGGAGGATTTTTGTTTGCAATAGTAAAAGATGGCCCACTCTTCAACTCAAATTGGGATATTTATCTACAGTTGAATACTATAAAGAACAATAATGAATCACAGCCAAACCATTAACACTGAAGTTCTCATTTCAAAATGATGTATTTTGCTATCATGGTTCGTGAGCAGTTTTGTGTGTCTTATTATTGTATTTCAAGTTGTAGTGACATGAGTTGTTGATGGATGGACACTGTTCTGAGTTACTGGGGAGGAAGGAGATTCCTTTCGAGTTAAGCCTGGGACACTTTAATAAAAAGTACTTGGCTCTTGAGGCACGGTGGCCCACGTCTGTAATTCCAGTTATGTGGGAGGCTAAAGCAGGATGATAAATCCCAACTCATCCTAAGCAATTTAGTAAGTTTCTGTCTCAAAAATTACATACAAAAAATCACAAGGGGTTGGGAATATAGCTTAATGATGTCACACTCGGCTAGTATGCGCAAGCTCTTGGGTTCAGTAAAAAAATTTAAAAAATTTTTTAAAACCCAAAAAATAAAGTACTTGGCGCCAACTGACAAAGAAGACCTACTTCTCAAAATTTCCGGAGGCCACTTGTTACTTCCTCCTCCTCACACCTCTCCCCCAATTACAGTTCCGTTTCTTAATACGTTCCGGCCCCTGATAGGAAGCACGCCGGCCCCAAAACGCTGTGGCACTCAATTCCCGAGCGGCGGCCGACTGCAGAGTACCGCAACGTTCCGCCCGCCGTCCTTCCGACTGCCTAAACAGAACCGGGGAGGTTTCCACTTCAACGTAACTCTTTCGCTCTCTGACCAAAATTCTCTACTCTGTACAACCATGACCACATCAATCTGCTCAACCTGGTGCCTCAGGGACACGACCCAGTTAAAAAAAAAAAAAAAATCAAAGCACACCGCGAATTCGAGGTGCGCGGGACAACCTCGGCCAGAAGGGAACACCGGACAGCGGGGTTCCCGCCTCGCTCTGACGTCACAAAAGGCGCCCGGCAGCGAGTGCCGGCCTTGACGCCATCTGCCTGCGCCGAGCCGGCCGTTGCATATCAGTTGCTAGGGGGTGGCTGAGGCCAAGTTGCTCTGTCAGGATCATGCCTGACCGGGACAGATTTCCTGGTCAGCAGAGGCCATTAGATTTGGATGAAAGAAGCAGGGCAAATGCAAAATCTGGAGAGCGTGGGCGCTGGGCGGTCAGTCAGCACCCAGACTGGCAGCATGACGGGTGAGTGCCTGCGACCCTGCTTCTGCCACCCCTGCGCTCTGCCCTGCGTGTCTCCCGCCTTGAACTCTGGGTTCCCTGTACCCCCTATTTCGTCTGCTCTGCGGCTCCTCGGTGCCTCGTCCCCGCTGTAGGCGTATTCCTGCCTCCGCCACGGGGACCTCTCCTCACGGGTGTTATCTGGCTGTTTTCCTGTCTCAGTACTTGAGATTGAACCCGAAGTTTTTGCTCTATGCTGCGTCCCTAGCCTTTTCTTAAAAATGAGGGGAGCGGCGTCTCGCTAAATTGCCCAGACTGGGCCTCAAACTTGTGATCTTCCTGCTTCAGCCTCCCGGAGTGCTAGGATTACCTGCCTACGCCAGTGCGTCCGGCTACTCCGATATTTAAAGTACTCGTTGCCAGCCAGTATGATTCCTTGCGGGACCAAGAGCAGACATCTCGGTGTTAAAGAACCTACAGTTTCCCAGGTCAAGCTTTTGATTTAATTTCCAAAGTAAAGGCACATGACGCTTTACAGCCAAACATTTTGTAGGCAGTGTACCTAATCAAGTGCCTTTTTAACAGTACCTCAAGACGAACCAGAGATAAACTTGTTCCACCATGAAATCAGATGCGAGGACTTTCCCAGCGTTCTTTGAGCCGTCTCCATAGCTACGTGCCTCAGTTGTGTTTTTTTTTTTTCCTGCCAGATGAAGTCCGGAAAACAAGGCTTAAGTTTACAAGTGCCTCAGGAGGTCACCGTAAGGGGTTACTGTATTGTCTGCTGCTAAAAAGCTGATTCTCTTAGCCGTTATTCCATTTTCTCTTCCCTTTGTTACAGCTGCCGAACTAAGGCTGCAGCACCCAAATGACTTTGAGCTTAATTCTTTTTTTCCCTACCAGTAAAATCTTGAAGTATTTGCCCTCCCTTTTGTAGGTCAAATACCAAGGCTTTCTAAAGTCAACCTCTTCACTCTGCTCAGTCTGTGGATGGAGCTCTTCCCAGGAGCAGAAGCACAAAGGCAAAAATCTCAGGTATGGTTTGTTTCCATAGTTAGCAAAGCAGTGTCTTAAAATTTTATTTTATTGTTCTAGTTGCAGTCACACTTAAAACTAAATTCAGCAAGTCTTGCTGGGCGTGGTGGCTCACACCTGTAATCCCAGCACTAGGGAGGCAGAGACAGGAGGATTGCTGAGTTTGAGGCTTGCCTGGGCTACATAGTGAGCTCAGAGCCAGCCTGAACTACAAAGCGAGACCCTGTCTCAAAAAAAAAAAACTAAATTCAGCAAGTCTTAAAATTTAAGAAAGCTGGGCTGGAGATGTAGCTCAGTGGCACCACACCTCCCTGGCAAATGCAAGGTCCTGAGTTCGATCCTCTGTACCACACGCAAAAAAAGATTTGAGAAAACCTTTATGGTTTAGTGTGATTCTTATATCTCACAATGCTAATAACTCATCTTTCCAGTTTAAAAACAGAGTAGTCACTCTGACTGTGCAGTGTTTATTAGGTGAATGATATTTATATATTAGACCAATAAGATTATAGTTTTTACCTCATAATTTTTATTAAATTATAGATTGTTAGTGTTTTAGCTAGGTTATTTTTCCCTCTCACCTCTAAATTGCTTAAAGTTGGAAACCATATCTTAATTTATCTTAGTATTCCATTTGAAATCTATTATTGGACTAGAGATTTAGCTCAGTGGTTCTGGTGCCTGCCTAAGCGCAAGGTTCCTAGTTCGATCTCCAGTAACCACATACAACAATACTAGGCAGGTGACTCATGCCCATCAGCAATCAGTACCACACACCACAAGACTGGGTGTGGTGGCTTATGCCTGTAATCCTAGCACTGAGGTTTGCCTGGGCTACATAGTGAGCTCAGGGCCAGCCTGAACTACAAAGTGAGACCCTGTCTCAAAAAAAAAAAAAAAAAAAAGTCTGCTAGTAAGAGTTATCTGCTGATTGCTAATTAAGTTTCTTGCTAGTTGGTTTCTTTTTCTACCTAAGTCCTTTTTAAAAAAATCTCAGATGATCAGAGCAGGTTAGAAATGTATATTGAGTAATCATAAAAACCAACATAATATAAATGTATACATACATCTATTTCTTTGCCAGTATAGTATTTTGTATTATAGGCTTTCCAGTTTAATTGGATATAGTCCTCATAGACTATAAACATCAACATATTTAATTCAGTTATAAATTTATGATATTGACAATAATCTTACTGGCCTAACCAACATATAAATATATACACAATAAAAATGACACACTTTGGAGAATCACTATTTTTAGATTGCCAAAATGAGCTATTATTACTGTGAATTACAGATATCTATTGGGAGAAAAATGCTTTTTAAGCTAAAGTAATATAATTATTTCCTTAAATTCTGTATTCTCCCTTCACTATACAAAATGAGTCACAGAAGTTCCAACATGTAATTTGACATGTAATTGTATTGAAAATATTGCTTTTTTTAATCAACCTTTTCTTTTAAAAAGTGTTTATAGATTGCCAAAATAGTATATACCCATTATTTACAGAGTGTACAAAAGAATAATCCTTCATATTTCTACTATCTCAAAACTAGCATTTTTATAGGCCCAGGGATTTAGCTCAGCAACATAGCACCAGCCTGTTTGACCCCCAGTACAAAAAAAAAAAAAAGACACTAATATTTTTGCATTAATTCTCAATCTTTCTTCCTTTACTTATTTGAAATCATTTAATTGTAGTTTCTACCCTTTTTGGTTAATGTAAGAAAATATGTATATTGCAATATTCTAAACAGTAAGGCAGCAGTTCAATCTCCTGTTTGTAAGAGTAGCCTTTTTTTTTTTTCTTTTTGGTTTTAAGGCCAGCTTGCCTTGGTTCAAATCCTGGCTCCATCTCCTACTAATTGTGTTCTTTGGGTTAAGTTCCTTTACCTCTGTGTCAACTTTCTTCTCATACTAGTACATACTACATGAGCTGTTTGTGGGTAGGGAATGAATTAATATGTATCAATTGTCCTATCTATTACCCTGACTGAATATTTAAATTGTAATTGTCACCAACTTCAGTATATTATGATCTTATAATCACTACCAAAAACCTAAGTTTTGGGCTGGAGATTTAGCTCAGTGGTTTTGGTGCCTGCCTAGCAAGCACAAGGTCCTGAGTTCAATACCTGGTAACCACATACAATAATGGGCATGGTGACTCAGGCCCACCAGTAATCAGTACCATATACCACAATGCCCAGGGTGGTGGCTTATGCTTTTAATCCCAGCACTTGGGAGGCAGAGGCAGAAGAACTGCTGAATTTAAGGCTTCTCTGAGCTATGTAGTGAGCTTAGAGCCAGCCTGAACTAAAAAGCAAGAGCCTATCTCAAAAACAAAACAAAAAAAACCCTGAGTTTTTCTATTGTGGAATATTTACATTGTTTGGATACTCTTAAAGAATTGTTCATGGTATACATTAAGTATAAAACTCAGAATTTTTAGCTGGGTATGGTGGCACACACCTATAATACCAACACCTGGCAGGTTGAGGCCAGTACTCTCATGAATTCAGGGCCAGTCTGAATTACATGTGAGATCTGTCTCAAAATAAAACCAAAAGAGATTTAGCTCAGTGGTTCCAGCACTTGCCTAGCAAGCACAAGGTCCTGAGTTCAATCTGGATAACTGCATACAACAGTTACGGAATGGTGACTTATGTGTACCAGCAATCAGTACCACATATCACAGTGCTGGATGTGGTGGCTCACGCCTATAATCCCAACACTGAGATTTGCCTGGGCTATATAGTGACCTCAGGGCCAGCCTGAACTACAAAGAGAGACCCTGTCTCAAAGCAAAACAAAAAAAATTACAAAATTTTAAGAGACCAGTTTCAAACTAAATGAGTGGGAGGAAAAGTAATTGTTTATGAGACATGGCATGGATATAATTGATGAAAAATTTTAAGAGTAGAAATCAAGCACTACAAAAATGGCTGTCCTTTAAAATAATTTTCTTACTAGTTCACAGTTCATTTTATTTTGTTAGACTTTAACAAATTGCCACAAGTCTAAGCAATAAACTAACTTACTCCCTCGTTTTTCTCTACATATTTCATATTGTTCCTTTATTTCAATGCTTTGTGTCCTTTTGTACTTTTTATATTAAGGCATTCCTTACTTCCTCTGTTTCCTGTTGTGCTTGAACAGAAACGTCATTCCTAGGAGATGGGTTTTCCTAAAGACTTATCCTTTGAAGTTGTTCTTTTCATGTTATCTAACACTTGTTTCATGCGATTCAAGTTAACATTCATCAAGTTTCCCATTCATACTTTAAAATTTACCCAATCTGTCAACTATCCTACCTACTTTAGCATTCTCAGGATTCAACTATTTCACTTTGTCTTAATCTACTCATACGTAGTCACTTTCCTATCCTCATAAATCATAAAGTCTGTGGGAAGATTGCACCATGAGCAGCTAGGTACATGGCTAGCATTTAAGCAGGGTGGGGTGAGTACTTGTTAAAATGAAGGACTTTGACCCCTGCTTTGAAACTTTTCTTTCTACTTCAGGTTTCACTTTTAAAGGAGACTTAGGGACATCCCTATATTTTTTAAATTGTTGCTATAATAAATTATCACAAAGTTTATGACTAAAACAAACTTTTTTGTACCTTTTTGCTATTGGGGATCAAACTCGGGAGCTTGTGCTTGTGAGGCAGGTGCTGGAACCACTGAGCTACATTCCCGACAGAAAACAAACAAACAAACAAACATACATACATACATACATTCATTGAAACAGGGTCTCACTTTGTAGTTCAGGCTGGCCCTGAGCTCACCATGTAGCCCAGGCAAGCCTCTAACTCAGCAATATTCCTGCCTCTGTCACCCTAGTGATGGGATTACAGGCATGAGCCACCACACCCAGCACAAACATTTACTATCATACAGTTCTATAAGTCAGAAGTTTAAAATGAGTCTCACTGGCTAAAAGTGTCAGCAGAGCTGAGTTCCTTCTGGAAACTCTCAGGAGAATCTGTTTCTTTGCCTTTTCTAGCTTTGGAAACTACCTACATTGCTGGATTTACAGGCTGATTTGTCTTCAAAGCCAGCAATGACCAGTTGAGTCTTTCTTGTACTACAGCAGCCTTTTTCTGCTTTCTTTTTTTGAATATAATGACCCTTTGATAACATTGGGCCCACTGATAATCCAGGATAATCTCCTCATCTCAAGATAAATGGTTTGCAGTTTTAATTCTTTCTATAACCTTAATTCCCTTTGCCATATAATGTAATATGGTCACAAGCCCCAAGGATCATCATTCTGCATATCACAATCCATATGCAATACCTTTGGTGCATATTTTCTTTTTTTTGAGACAGGGTCTCACTTTGTAGTTCAGGCTGGCCCTGAGCTCACTATGTAGCCCAGGCAAGCCTTTAACTCAGCAATCCTCCTATCTCTGCCTCCTGAGTGCTGGGATTACAGGCATGAGCCACCACACCCGGCACTGTGGTATGTGGTATTGATTGCGGGTGGGTGTGGTAATTTAGCATTGTTATGTGGTTACCCAGACACTGGAACCACTGAGCTAAATCTCCATCCCTGGTGTGTATTTTCTTATCTTTTCAATTCCAATTAATTTGCTTCTATTGTACTTAAGTCTTTTGTTGCAATGGGTACCCTTTGGAATTTACCATCATTCAAAATTGTCCCAATTCTGGAATTGTAAACTACAAAATTTTTTGTAATCACAATTTCAATCCTGTATTATGGGAAAGTATAGAAAGAGGTCTTTTTTTTTTTTTTTTTTTAGACAGGGTCTTGCTTTGCAGTTCAGGCTGGCCCTGAGCTCACTATGTAGCCCAGGCAAGCCTTGAACTCAGAAATCCTCCTGTCTCTGCCTCCCGAGTGCTGGGATTACAGGTGTGAGCCACCACGCCCAGCAGAAAAAGGCCTTTTTTACTAGGTTAAATATAGTCTGAACTTGATCTCTGAGCAAAATGGAAGTCAATGCAGAGTTCCATCAAGAAGAAAAAGAATGCACCAAAGCCAAGGAAACCAGCCTTTAAATATGGAAATACTGAATTAACAATATTCATCTCCCCCCCCTTAATCTGGTTTTAATTAGAAAAATGAAGAGGGAAAGTGTGAACCATCAGGAGATAATGAAGAGATGACCAGAGTATCTACTGACAAAAAGCAGGTGAACTTTCGTAATGTTTAAATGACATATGTGCTCATAATAACAAAGCAAATGGAATGGTATAAAGTAGGATAAAAGGCTCTCTTATACTGCAGTTCTCTGTTCATACCTAAAAGGGATTTTCTTCTATAGTTTTCTACAAACCTTTTGTGCATTTACAAGCCTATATGTCTTTTCTGTTTAAGAAAGAAAAAAAGATTTGGAATTATTCTATAATACGCTCCTATATCTTGCTTTTTAAAAAACTTTTCAAATGTAACTCTTCATGTCTTTAATACTATATAGATATATCAAGCAACACCCCTCTATGATTCTCCTACATGTCTGACTCTTGTTGGCTATGCCAAGAATACAAGGCCATAATTGCTCCTTGTACAGTGGATTCTCGAATTACAACTGTCCTGTCATAGGAACAACTTGGGTTACAACCGGGATTTTGGTTTTAACTTAAAAAGTCTTAAAAACCCAAATGCCACCAGTTTGTGCTTCCAGATGGTCTCAGATATAGATTTAACTCTTAAAGAGGTCTGGAAGGAGCATTACATCTTTTTCTGTATGGGGTTGAGAAATCCTGGGCCAGTGTCTCTTTAAAGACACTGGGATCTTCCTGTGTAGGAGAGAAACTTTGAGGGCTGTGTAGAGGAACCTTCCATAATGTCTTCCTTTTAGACAAAGAGCAGAATTTGCTGCAAAACAACAGGATCCTTTAATCCTATATTCCTCTCCTGTAATGCACTCTGTTGTATGTGCAGGCAGCCATCTGGACCAATCTGCACCTATCTGCAACACCTTTCCCATGGAACTTGAAGGAATGCACCATCGCAAACATGATGCACATAATGCTGTGCTATGAATAGCAACCTAAAATTTCATGTCTTCTGATAATATCCATGCAATGATAACAGGTAGTTGGAAAATAGCATTAAAATCAAAACCCAGACTGTAGGGAACAGGGAAAGGAGAAGTTACTAGAACCTCTGCAAGTTGTAGTTTCTTGTGAGTCACAGCAGCACAGGGCGAATTAATTATATAGAAAAGGTAGAAAAATGAGACTTAGAAAAGAAGCTGAGCTTTGGGGCTGATCATTGCTGCTCTGGGCAGCAAAGATGAAAGACCCGGAACTTGCCACACTTTATTTGGTACACTAGGAGCAATGAATATAAAGGGTCACTTGGAGGAAACATCAGGAGAATCTAATTAACAGGTCACACAGAGGGCAGCTGTTTGGTACATTCTGGAACAGTGAGGAACTTCTGTTTATTAGGAATTTGTCCATTCCCCAGGATGTCTTCAACTGGTACAGTTCTGCCATGGAGCATCACAGCATTATTAGATCATTGAGCTCTTAGCTGTGACTGAAGAAGAAAACAGAGTTATGTCTCAATTGCCATGGCCAGCTTGTAGGCAGAAAAGCTAGGGCTAATTATAATTTTAATTATGAGATGATTTTTCCCCAAAATTATGTGGAGTTGCTTCCAACATCAGACCTAAAAGATGAATTACCTTATTTTTCTGGTACTGCATAGTATTCCCTTGTTACTTTAATGTTTTGAGACTTGTAGGGATTCTGATGCATAGATACATAGTAAAGGCTAAACATTCATTTATCCATTCATTTACTTACAGTTTAATATTTTGGAATGAAGTCTCACTATGTTACCCAGTCTAATAACAAACTCCTGGGTTCAAATAATCATCCTGCCACAGCTTTCCATATAGTTGGGGCTATAGGCATGCACCATGGTGCTGTCATGAGCATTTTTATTTTGAGAAGAACTTTGATGATTTTGTTGTACATTCATGATGACACTGCCAGATTAGTCTGGAGAATAAGTCTCTCGAATACCTATGAAGGATACAGAATATTTGTCTCTAAACATTTAGATGTTTGTATTATAAGAAACACAAAGAGAAAAAAGATTAAATTGCCATTACTAATTAATACACAAAACAGATTGTCCTCTTTTGCTAATGTTTTAATTTGACTCTTTTACTAAGATTGCATGAATGGCTTGCCAAGATGTTAGTAAAACATGATCAAGATCCAGAACAGTAACTCATTGAAAAAAAAAATTCAGTCTTCTAGTAGTTATAGTCAGTGGAAGTGCCAGAATGGAATGCAACTTAGTTTCAGGTTAGCTGGCTTTATTTCTGCCTGCCTAACAGTAGGCTGTTAACTTCATCATTCGGTTGCAGCCATTTCCAACTGGTCTGATTGGTTCAATTTAACAACATGGACTCTAGTACCAGGATCAAGATAAGGCATCATTAGTTAATTTTCCAGAGCAAACAGTTTTTAAATCAAACTTGCTTAAAGTATTCATAAGTAAAATATACACGGTACTTTGTATTCAAGGAATGTAAAATTCTAAAATATTTTGAGACAGGGAGGGGAAATTCTAGGTGAACTTGAAGCTTTTAAAAACGTCAATACAGATAGTTTTTATTTATATGTCTATTGTTTAGGAACTGTTTGAGAAAGTGAATTCCATGAAACTTTTTACACATTTCAGAAGTATCCTTCTGATAGCTTCAAACTTGCATACTTGTAACCGAACTGAAACTGCTATTTTATTTCATAGTTTAATCTGATCCTTAACATGATTTCAGAAATATTATACTGGGAGCAAGTATAGAATAAGAAGTTGAGGAATGAGGGACACTTTATAAAGTCTCAGCCACTCCAGATCCAAATTCAAGTATCAGGTTAACAGTTCTTCAGATTGTTTTGTGCAAACATGGTAGATGGTTTGTGTGCTTTATGTGGAATTGGTATTTTTTACATTAATGTGTTTTATCTAAAATTCATATTGTTACAACAGATCTTTTTATAAGTCAGAACACTTAAAAATTTTTTTGAGGGCCGGAGATTTAGCTCAGTGGTTCCAGCGCCTGCCTTGCAAGCACAAGGCCCTGAGTTTGGTGACTCACGCCTACCAGCCATCAATACCACATACCACAGTGCCGGGCGTGGTGGCTCATGCCTGTAATCCCAGCACTCGGGAGGCAGAGGCAGGAGGATTGCTGGGTTCTAGGCTTGCCTGGGCTACATAGTGAGCTGAGGGCCAGCCTGAACTACAAAGCGAGACTCTGTCTCAAAAAAAAAAAACAAATTTTTTTTGAACAATAATCTTTATTGGTATGTTTTCAAAGATATATATAATCCTGAGCTACTACATTGGTAAATTTATCATTTATGCCTTGGAGTTTATGTGTATTTTGTTCTAAACTCTCTGGTGAATACATTTTTATACTAGTAAGGAACATAAATAATTTAAAATATTAATCTTATTCTTGGAATCTCCAATTAATTTACTCAAATCATCTCATTATCTAGTTCTACTACATGAAAGATTTTAGAACATTACTTTTGAATTAAGCAATTTCTTTTCAAAACTACAAAGATGAGTAGTGCAAGATCTGACTCCAGGCTCCAGCACTTAGGAGGCTGAAGTAGGAACGCCACATATTCAAGGCTAGGCTGGGCCACATAATGAGTTCAAACCCAGCCTGAAGTACATAGTGAGACCCTGTCTCAAAAAAAAAAAAGAGCTAATTCCATAAATCCTAGCATATTCTTAGAAAACTATGTTGTTCTTTATGTCTGATTTGTTTTCTTGCATCAATTGGATAATTATCTGATCAGTTATATTTGAAAATGGTAAGAATACCTCTAATCTTAACTTTTTTTTTTTTTGAGACAGGGTCTCACTTTGTAGTTCAGGCTGGCCCTGAGCTCACTATGTAGTCCAGGCAAGCCTCGAACTCAGCAATCCTCCTGTCTCTGCCTCCCGAGTGCTGGGATTACAGGCGTGAGCCACCACGCCTGGCACTGTGGTATGTGGTATTGATTGCTGGTGGGCCTGAGTTGCCACGCCCAGCATTCTATGTGGTAACAGGGATCAAACTCAGGACCATGCGCTTGCGAGGCAGGCGCCGGCACCACTGAGCTAAATCTCCAGCCCCTTCTAATCTTAACATTTTAACTAGTGCAAAATGCTATAGGCTCCCGTCACATATGAATGGCATATAATTATCCAAATAAGAAAAATTTGCTGTGATCTAATGAAAAGGACTATAATTCAGTGTAAATATGTCTTTGATTAAATGGTTAAGTAAAAATATGTTATGTGAAAATCATTCTCCTGGTCTCTATAAAGGAATATGTACAGCTGATTAACATTAAATTCCTTTAACCCAGACCACATTTACTATAACTAGAAAATGAAATGACAAAACTCCTGTGATCATTGAGAAAAGGCATTTATCCAACATCTCCAACTGTAGACAAATAAATATTTTCATTCTCATATTTTAAATTACTATCAAAATGTAATTTTCTACAAACAACAAAATGCAAGCAGAGAATATCTAGAAATGTTTCTCTGACAAGAAAGTCAAATTTTAGCCAGGTGTGGTGGCTCATACCTGTAATCCCAGCACTCAGAACACAGAGGCAGAAGGATGGCTGTGAGTTCAAGGCTAGCCTGGGCTACATAGTGAGTTCAGGGCCAGCCTGAACTATAAAAGTGAGACCCTGTCTCAAAAAACTTAAAAAAAAAAAAAAAAGTCAAATTTTTGAGAATGTATGCTCACATTATTTTCCTTGAATAAAGTCACTAGTCTTAGGTTAAAATACTATAAGCAGTTCAAACAAAAGTGAATATGGCTTAAATTTAAGCAATTCTGATACTGTAATTTAAATATAAACTATTGTGGAAACATTTATAAACACTATTTGGAACACTCAGATCAGCAAGTAATGGAATAACTGATTTAAACAAATGTGATATAATATGTAAGGTTTTGTGACAAATACAAAAATATCTTTAATTGCTTTAAAAAATCATAAAAACATGGCTTTATCTTTCTGAGTTTGAAAGTCCAGCAACAAAATGACTTGCAAATAATGTAGTACAGTGAACATTTATCTGAAACAGACCACAAAGCCTTGAAACTATTATACAGAAACCAGAATGGAATCCATCAGAATAAATTATGTAAAGATGTCTAGAGTAGCTTATTGTAAAATGTTAGACACTCTTCTATATCATTGAATTGTAAGGAAGTTTACGCATAACTATGTTCTGGATAACTGAATCTTATGGTTCCCCAATAACAAGCTTAGACAAGACAGGTGAAACCCAAGAAATGAGCAATGGCCTGAGAAATGTGGGTTGCATGAAAATGCCTTGCAAAATCTTGAGTACCACCAGTTAATCCAGCTCCAGTAACGAACGCACAGTAGCAGCTTTGAGGAGGTACACTCCCCATCAAAGAGGTGGGGTTTTTTTGTTTTGTTTTGTTTTTTGGCACTGTGGGCATTTTGCCAGTGTTGAACCTCAGTTCAATCCACAGGAATGTGTTTCCACAGTGCCCACATAGGACCTTTATATCTTCTGGTTGGATTGACAGTGCAGATTGAGATGGTTGTTCTTCAGAAGAAAGCATTGCTGGTTTAATTATGCATTTGCAGTTAGCCTCATCATCTAATCAATGAGAGAGATGTGTCCTTACAAATGAGATAATTACAAGGACATCTAACATTTTTCTTCCTTGTTGGGGGTTTTTTGATTGGTGTAGCTTCATTGCAAACTGCATTTAACCACATGCTGGTGAAGTTTGTCATCCAGAATGATTAGAGATTGGCACATCTGGCAGTTGATTATGGGAATACCACTCGTATCTGGACCAGCAGTGGCTGTATACAGAAGTGGAAGTTCTTCTCTGGGGCTGCTTTCTTGCAAGTATGGTGAGGCCGTAGGAGTGACATTTCCTGAAAGGCTGCCGACAACAGAGGTGAGCATTCCTCCACTCTCAGCAGCCATGACTGCAGCAAGCCCGGAGGGAGTAGGCCCATGTGCAGCATCCATGTAGGTGAAGGCCAGCAGTGCCAGTGGAGACACTTGATTTACAGGACCTCTGTTCTGGCCAGTGTCTAGCCTGCATAACTTCACCCAGGGTTAGCCAGTCCTCACTGGAATACTGCTGGGGAGCTTGCTGCTCTAGCATTTTCTCTCTCCCTTTCTGATCCATGACACATGCTGCTAGAACTTTCCTACATATTAGTAATTGGAGAGACCCAACTATATTAGTTTAGACTATCATAGTGCTAACAATTATGCAGCCATTTTTTAGAAGGATGTTGAGAATTATCCTTATTTTAATCATTAAAAACATTTTAGCACTTCGGCCCATAGGCCTTAGTAGCCACCCAGAAGCTGGGTCTTTGGAGCTAAGCTGGGTGAAGTAGTCATCATCCAGACTCTGAGTGCTGCCTGTAGACACCATGTGCAGAGAGGTTTGAAGATGTAAAGCTCTGAAGGAAATGGATTTAATTTAAACTTTTGGGTCAGAGTATTACTATTACAACTAAAATTCCCAAGCAGAGTGGACACATATGTAGGCAACTCTGCAATTTATAATGTGTACCAGTTGATGGAAGATCTGAAGCAGCTGTGACCTGGAAACAGAATACATATATTAGGCTATATACTGGTAGTTGGCTTTTTCAGCTTTGCTGCCTGTTACAAATGTGGGCCTCTTGCTGATGCCAGGAGCAGAAGTGGTCTGGTGTAAAAGTTGTGGTTGTTCTCCCTGGTTCTGACCTATGCTGGTGTGGCCACCCATCATTTCTCTTACATGGCTATTATCTTCCTCAAGTCTTCCCAGAGTTTGTGCTCCCTTCTGAAAGTACTGAGTTGCATGAAATGGATAGTGAAGCCATTCCTTGCACCAGAATGGCCGGTGGCTGAGCACCTCACAGAAGATGAGTGCAGGAAATAGGCACCGGTGCTCTGGAGGACCAGTGCTGGGCCTACTGCTGACCTGACTCCAACCTGGCTGACCATCTCTAGACTTCAGGCTCCTAAAAACTTTGTACACTTTGCTCTTGAAGCAGGCGAACAACTTGTCAGTAGTCTGCATGAAGAGCAGTATGGCCTTGAGGGTACCTTTTTGGAAAAATAACTCTTTTGGTGGGGGGGCATGCTTGTTTACATTTGTACATAATGTTCACATTCCTCATGTTGAGTTACATCTATATAACACATCTTAAATTATTTTTCATCCCCTTTCCCTCTCTCTACTCTCCATCTCTTGATCTCCTTCCTCTTTGAGAAAGATTTATCTCCTTCCTATTATCTTTTATTTTATTCCTTATTTATACTTTGGTTTGTCTTATAAGAGAAATCATGCTTTTTAACCTACAACCTAACAATTGCCATGTGAGTTGACCTCACTTTGGACAAAGAAGTAAGTAAAAGACAAAGGTACTGTTAAAATTGTGCAGAACTAGGCTAGGGATGTAGCACAGTGGCACCACACCTACCTCAAAAGTGCAAGGTCCTGAGTTCAATCCCTTGGATTATTGTGCAATACTGCTATAATGAAGAAAGGAAGAAGCATGTGCTGTGGAGAGAAAGAAGAGAATGGAAAACCTATACTGAAAGGGAATTTACTATTCTTGGCAAATTCTGCTACCTATTGTATTGTAGATGAGCACCAAGATTCTGTGACACCCATTACCACTTTTCCTTGAATAAAGACTTTCATAGGAGTGAGGGAATCATATTGCTCTTCAAGTAAGCAGTGACACAACAGGTGCATTGTCAGTGCCAGGGCACTAAACCCTTTTTTTTTTTTTTGAGACAGGGTCTCGCTTTGTAGTTCAGGCTGGTCCTAAGCTCACTATGTAGTCCAGATGAGCCTCGAACTCAGCAATCCTCCTGGCTCTTCCTCCCGAGTGCTGGGATTACAGGCATGAGCCATTATACCCAGTACTAAACCCTTTCTTAATTCCCTGAACCTGTGTCACTAGACTACATTATTCTACCTGAATCACTTCACTATCATTGCTAAATGAGACCTGAGATGTGCTGTACTAGTGTTTTGCAAAATATAATCCACGAATACTAAAAGGTTTTCACCAGTGGAAGGATTCTGAGGTCAACTAAGATTGATACAAGGTTAAACCAGTATACTGCGGGTCTTCTCAGAGCTTTTAGTAAGGCTCATTGTGAATTTCCTAAAAGGGAAAAAATAGAGTTTCTTACTTAATTTGACTGGAACCTTTTTTTTATGAGATTAATACTCCTTGGAACAAATAATTGGGAAATGTTTGATAGTAGAATTGAAGTGGAATTGATAGTAGATAGTAGGTGGTAGAATTGAAGTGTGGGGAGTTAAACAGCTTGTCCAAGATCACAAAGCTAGTCTAAGCCACCATAGACAAACTAAAGTTTTGTGTTTGTAGTTTTTGAGACAGAATCTCACTGTACTGTTCAGGCTGGCCTTGAATTCACTTTGTAGCACAGGTTGACCACAAAACTTGCAGTGATCCTCCTACCTCAGCCAGCTGAGTGCTGGGATTATACGTGTATGCCACTCCACTGCAAGTTATAGTTTTGATAAAACTCTTTTTAAATTGAATTCTTTATTGGTACAATTTATATACATCTCACAATCACATATAACATTGGGGAATTTGTACCAGTATATGACACAAGTTAATTCTCATTTTTACCCATATCCCAGCCACCCACACCTCCTCACCCCCTTTATACATGCTTTTTTATTTTCTTTCTGTGTCATATTTATTCCTTCCCCTCATTACATTCCCACACCAAATTTCCGATGGAAATTTCCCACTCTATAAAAGCAGTCATACTTTCTAGAGCTCATTTGCATCTACAGGTGTTCATGTCAAAGAGAAGATCCGGAATTTGCCTATCTGTGATCTATTGATTTCACTTATTAGTATATCCTCCAGGTGTCTCCATTTGCACCTAAATGGATCGATCTTGTCATTCTTTATGGCACAGTAATACTCCATTTTATAAAAAAAA
>PVIC010007472.1:0-50878 GCA_004025085.1 Thryonomys swinderianus | reverse complement strand
GATTCACGCCCACCAGCAATCAGTACCACATACCACAGTGCTGGGCCTGGTGGCTCATGTCTGTAATTCCAGCACTTGGGAGGCAGAGACAGGAGGATTGCTGAGTTCCAGGTTTGCCTGGGCTACATCGTGAGCTCAAGTGCCAGCCAGTCTCAAAAAAAAAAAAACAACAAAACTAAGGAATGAATTATTGGTACAATTTTTTTATAAAAATAAACCATTGTAAAAGACTAAGAACATATTGTCACAGATCATATGTAAAAAGGAGAAAGATCACAATTGATGGAGTGACAGAAAATACATAAAATGTGAAGGAGAGTGAAAGAACATATATAAAATATGGAAAATTTTTATTTTAACAGGTCAATGTAACCAATAATATTTTATTATACTATATTTGATTTATTGACAATTAATTTATTTTGCTTTTGGTTAAAATTTTGCACCATTTAAGCCTAAGATTTGCTTTGAGAACACGACCTAAATGTTGCAATAACATTCAGTAAACTGTAATATAGAAAGGTAACATTTTAAGACCATGGAAATAAAAGCAAAAATGAATTTGATAAATTTCACATAGTATTCTAAAAAAATCAAATGTAGAAGTCTATATCTTAAAAGGATAAATACTGTGTGCCAACATAATAATCAACATTATCTTTATAAATGAAACTATAAAGACATGTTCATTTAAACCAAGTGTTTAAAAAACATACATTACATCACAGCTGTAACCATACATTTCCAAAAGTGTAGTTATGGAATATATATATATATATATATCAGAAAGTAAAGGTCTTAAAATGTTTATAAATATTTTATTTCATAATACTATTTATTTTATTATGGCTAACAATGTGGATTTAAAATTTAAAAGAAATAGCCTTCATTAAGTTCATTTGTTGTATAAAATTCATATTCCAAATGAAGTAGCTTTCCAAAAAGTGATTACTGGATTAGCCCACTGATGAATTTATTAGATAGGTGTGATGTCAGAAGGTGAAGCCTGATGGGAAGAGGCTCGTTATGATGAGTGTGGCCCAGAAGGGTATAGATAGCTTCCTTCCTTTCCCTTGATCTCTCTCTGCTTGCCAGCTGTCTTGCCAAGAGCTGCTTCTCTTCCATGTCCTCCATGTTAGAAAGGTGTACAGAGAGAGGCAAGAGACATGCTTATTCTGAATCCACTCCCAAAACTATAAAGACAAAGGAAAGTGGCTGCTTGGATGTGAGGACACAGTAGCACAGATGTAATATGAGGTAAACAGGGCCAGAAGCATGGTTAGCAACGAGAAAAGCGACGCCGTAAACTTAAGAGTACACCTTAGATTTCAGAATGTCTATGAACAGTAAATTTGTGTCCTCAGGTAAGTTATGTCTTGCCCTGTCCCAAAAAATCTGAAAATGAATCCTGGGAAGATAAATCTTCAAGGAAAATAGACTTAGAAATCCTACATCCTCCTGTTGAGTGACTTGGGAAAATTCAGATTTTCACAGAACTTCTATTAAAAAATATGTAAAAAGATGCCAGCAAAAGTTCAGGCAGACCAAACAGGTGTAGAAATGCTTTCTAGAACAAGAGCGATAGCAATACTAATCCTTAACAGATATAAAATAGAGGAAGAATCTCCGATGATATTATCTATGAAGTATTCCATGACACATGCAACAAGCCAATATACCACAACGAAGCTAAGGACCATAAGACCTACTCCCATGGAGAAAAACTCACAGCAACATCTGTAGCATGCAACATGGAGGTTGACAAAAGGTTGGATTTAACAGGGAAGACTTTAAAGACGCTATTAAAGTATGTTTAAAGAAATAGTGAATTCATACTCAAAAAAGAAAGGAAAATATAGTTTTAGAGAAGGTACAGATAAGGAGTATCAATAAATGAATGCAAACTGTATAATAAGACTAGAAGGGAAATTTCACTACTGAAATTAATAATGACGAAAAGGAAACATTGGAAATGCTTAACAGTAAAGTGGAATAGTCAGATGTGAAGAACATAAGAGAAATTGAAATAAATGAACATATAATTTGGATTCAAAGAAAAATATCAAATATATGTTAAATAATAACACTTATAGAAAAGAGTAAAAACTGTTTGAATAAGTAACATTAAAATTTTCTAAATTTGATTAAAATATTTTCGTGCAGATTCAAAACTTGGTAAACCCCTAAAATGCTATATGTAGAGGATAATTCTTAGTGAAAGTGCTAAAAATCACTGTTTAAAAAGTCACTTAAAATTCTATAACTTGATTATATACTGTACTCAAATGAAGTTGAAATGAAAATATTTTAATTGATTTTATTGGGTTACTTTATATATACATCATGAGCGCACTCAACATTGAGAATTTGCACCAGTATATGACAAGATTTAATTCTCATTTTTTGCCTTCTCCTGCCCACCCTACCATTCCCCTGCTCCTATATACATAAATTTTGTTTCATTTTCTTACCATTACATTTTTTCTTTCCCCTCGTTACTTATCCCTACCCCATTTTCCCTTTGAATATTTTCTATTTCACAGTATCTATCATATATTCTAGAACTCATTTACATTTTTGATTTCTAATACCAGAGAAAAGATATGATATTTACACATCTGTGACCTATTTATTTCACTTATGAGTATGTCCTCAATGTATGTCCATTTGAGTGTGACTCAAACTTATCATTCTTTATGAAATGAAAATATTTTGAAATGATCAAAAATGAATTTATTAGACCCAAAATGCAGCTAATGTTGAGATTTTCTTCAAACTGAAGTGAAATTAGCTTTAATTAGAAAAATCAAATCTACAGATGAAAAGAAATGATTTGCAAATATAAATGATGCTTTAAATGTAATGGGGTTTTCTTAAAAGATAGTTGATCAAAGAAGCAATAATATATTGTAGGGAAGGATTGTGTATTTCTACAGGAGAAAGTACTATGGACAATAAAGTAATATGGACAATAAGAGAAAGTAATATGGACAATAAAAATACAAAAATTTGAGATTTACAAATAGAATAATATTGTAAGTTTCTTACAGTTGGACAATGATCAATGATAGTGAATCAGAGAGAAGCTGGAGTAGAAAGGAAGCCAGGAAAAGGAACAGGGTTGAATGTGAAGGAAGAGAACATACATACTCTATAAAGATTTCAAGATGTTGGACATGTATGCAATTAACCATGTAGACTGAGCATATTTTTAAAATATTTGTTAAGGAACAAATAGAAAAACAGTGGAGTAGTAAATATTTGTTTAGTTAAAAAACAAAAAATGATAAAAGAAGCACAGGCAAAAAAAAGGAAAATTAAAATTAAACAGTGTAAATAGAAGAGTACTAATGATCAGAGAAGAAAATAATGAAATACAACATAAGCAAATAAAATTAAAAGGCAAAGTTGGATTTTAAAATTATTAAGAAAATTGGGAAAGATTCTAGCATGCCTAATCAGTTCAAAAATGCAAATTATCTGAAACTGAAATAAATGAGAAAATAAATATTAGATAATCGTAAAGTGTATGACATAATATTATAAACAGGTTTTTAAAATGATGAACATTTCTAAACACTTAAAAGTATAGTGGATAAACTGGGAAATTTAAATAAGACTATATTGATTTGAGAAATAAATGTGGTAATAAAAACAGCCTCCCATAAATAAATTCTAAGTCAAATTGACATTACCAAGGCATTCTGTCAAATGTGAAATCTTACTTGAAGAATGAATACCTTCAAAACTTACTCTGCTGAAATGTCTATGCTCTGTTAATCATACAGTCGAAATTGAAGTAGGATATTGACATGAGAAATAGTTATGTGGATATTAAAGCATTGTCCTTCAAGGTTTAAAAAACCCTCATTTTCCAGGTGTGGTGGCTCACACCTGTAATCCCCACACTCCACAGACAGAGGCAAGAGGATTGCTGAGTTCAAGGCTTGCCTGGGCTGTATAGTGAGCTCAGGGCCAGCCTGAACTAGAAAGTGAGACCCTGTAAAAAAATAAGTAAGACCTTCATTTTATAGCTATATTGTGACACATACCAGTAATCCCAGGACTCTGGGAGGCTGAGGCCAGAGGATCCCAACTTCAAGTCCAGCCTGGGCAATTTAACAATTTAGCTGGATGCTATCTCAAAATAAAATGATAACAATAACTAAGGGGCTAGAGTTGTAGCCCTCCTGTGTTCAATCACCAGTACTCAAAAAATGCCGTTTAGGTTTTTTTTAAAATTTCACTAATATAAAAAACCACCAAAGCTATTAAAGAAAAAACAAGTAAGATCCGAGATATTTTTTAAGAAACTTGGAAACAAAATCCTCAACAAAATATTGGTGAACTGAGTCTAGTCATAGTTTTCCATTAAATGGAGAATTTAGATTTTATAGATCGTATTATTTTTGTTTAATGAGCTCCTGTAATATAAGGTTGAAGAGCCCATGCTCTTTGTCTTGTTTTCACAGTATGTGGAAGAATACTTCGGTTCTGGGCTTGTTATTACAAGTATGTTAAATAAAAACTGCATAACTCAAATGGATTCTCTTAAAATATCTCACCAATATACCACACATAGCAAACACTGTATTATGTCAGAACAAAAATATGTTAGATAATGTAAATATTATCATAATAAAATAAGAGTATGCTACAAAATATCCACTGTTGCAGTTACTAAAGTATAATGATTTTTCTTAAGAAATAAGAGCTTGGTTTCCATTTATTTTCCTTTTTACATCAAATTTTGTCTTTACCTTCTTTGCTTTCCCTTGCTCCCAGTTCCACCTTCCCTTTGAGCATCTTCTTATTTCACAAAGCCTATCATATATTTTAAACCTCATTTACTCCTTAAGTTTCTCACATTAGAGGAATGCTACAATATTTACATGTATGTTCTATTTATTTCACTTATGAGTATGTCCTGAAGGTTCATGCATTTAGTTATAGCCATCTCTAATTTATAGTTCTACATGGAAACAGAGCTTATGTTTCTAGAAGATGAGGAGTTGAGAGAGGAGGAAAGGAGAAAGGGAAAAAATAAGAATTAAGTAATGTCCTGTGCACAGGATTTGAATTACAAATCCTCAGTGAAAAATGTAATGATAATATATTCCTAAAATACATCAATAAATTCAATTTTTTTAAATAAATAAGACCATGTGGGGAATTTGATCATATCCTAATATATGAACTTTGTAGTATTCTTGTGCTATGCACTTCTTTGTATTTTATCCCAATCCTTACAGTATCAAGAAAGAATAGAGCTTATTGGAATTAAAGACTAAAAAGCAATTCCTTTCCCACTTGGATACAGAGTTGGCTTTTCCTTTCCATTTCTGTACAGTATTTACTTTTATTCTATATTTAAAGATAAGTTCTATCTCCATGTCTTCTGGTATATAAAGAAAGAAATCTCTGAAGAGTAAATCATTCTTTATAGAATATAGGAGCAGTTTTAAATCTTCAATTTCTCTATAACATCTCTCAATGTCAGTTTTCCAGGAGGTGTTCACTCAATTTTCAACAGACACATAGCATCAACACAGTGTCAAAGGGTGTCTTTGTCACAGCTGGCATCCCATTGGAGCTATTAATTTCTTTTGAAACCATGTTCCCATTGTGATATAAGCACATTATAAATAAATGTATTTGTAGAAATTATTATCATGATTTTAATATGCTCTCTATATTTATAAGAAGGACTAGGATCAATCATGCCCTCACTTGATAAATAGCTAGACAAATGATTTATAATTAATTTGAATACAAAAATCTGAGAAGTATTTTAAAATCATGAACACCCACTTCAAGACTGATATTGCATAATGTTACTCTAATTTTCATGTGAAGTCCAAGTGTTTTAACAATTATGGCTCATTATGTTGTCAAAGAGAGACCTGTATTCAGTAACTGTTTCCAACTCAAGACAGACCATATTATTGCCAACAGGCTTTTCAATAACCTGTGACAATCCAGCTTGCAGAGGTTAGAATTTAGCCATGACACTGTCATCATTTTGTCTCAGTTCTTCAATTATGTAGCTTCTTTTTTGCAGAGATCACAGATGAACTCCTTATTCTTGCTCATTCCTTGAAAAGTCCTACTTCTCAGTTTTCAGCATAATAAACGTGACTTTCCAATGATTGTATAAATCACATGATGGCTTTCATCTAGCACAGTACATGAAGGCAGGAGAAAGGGAACCCAATCGAAATGGAAAATGCAGCTTTTAACTCACCTTCCATAGAGGGAGCAGTAAGTCTTCCATAGAGAGAGAGTTAAGTCAGCCAAGGTATCTCACTCAACTCCTTTACTGTGTACCTTTGGCCTTTTATGGCTTCAAGCCTACTTTCTAAGGTTCTGGTCAGATAGGAACTAGTGAGTATTTATGTGACAATCACCAGTGTCTGGGCTTCTGATAAGGTATGATAAACATTCTTTTTTAGAAATACAAACAAAATGATCAGATGATAAATACTACTTCTGATCTACATGAAAGGATTTCAATACAAATCAAGCTAACAGGTTAAATTGCTGTGTAAAACTTAATTCCCTTATCTAGTCAGGAAAATAAAGTGTTATAGAAGTCTGAGGGTAAAAATCTATTTTTGCATGTGAAAAAGTGTTTTTAAAAAGTAATCAAATAATGTTTTGTTGTTTGATTTGTAACATCTTATTCTCAATCTTAAAAAAGAAAAAAGGTAAAAGAACGAGTGCCTCACCTCCTCCTGCTCTGTGATACAAAAATTGTATGTTTAGGGATATAAAGAGGTCTTTCAAGTTAATTCAGATGTGAAAAATGTATAAGTGATGACTACAGGCCTCAGATGGCATAGCCTCCCCAAATCACAACCTTTATCATTAGAACTATATTTATATTGGATTTATAAGAATAATTTGGATAGTGTGATGTGAGTGAAGAAGACTAAGGAGCTGGAGAAACAATAATAAAGTATTTCATAATTGGAAACTGTCATATTTGTTAGTTCTATGAATTCTCCCATGGATATGTAAGGGAAATAAATTTTTCAGGTTGAAATTTATCTTACCTGAAGAACTGCACCAGCTACTACTAGAATGGAGGCATACATCTTTGGAAGCATACCGTTAGTTAAGTGGCTATATTATACATACAGATACATAAATACACGTACACACAAAACACACACACATGAACTCATAAATAGGCATGTCTAGTTCACTTAAATGAGAAAATTTAAAACTCAAAATTAATGCTTTTGTTTAACAATAAGTTTAGAGATGAAAGAGAAGTTAGGTCAATTCATTGAATATTGCCTGTGGAAATAAAATAACTACTCATGGCCGGGCGTGGTGGCTCATGCCTGTAATCCCAGCACTCAGGAGGCAGAGACAGGAGGATTGCTGAGTTCAAGGTTTGCCTGGGCTACATAGAGAGCTCAGGGCCAGCCTGAACTACAAAAGTGAGACTCTGTCTCAAATTTAAAAAAAAAAAAAAAAAACTACTCATGGTGCAGTTAAATTTTCTGGTGACAAATACTATTACCTGATTCACAGATTTTTTTCTTTAGAAATTTATATTGTTGATTACAGATTAGAACAAAAGAAAATATCAGAGAAATTAAAGTTAAATTTACTGGTTCATAGGCTTTGACAATATGTGAGGCCTTAGCTAACACATTGATCTAGTCAGAAATTATTCCAGCCAAAAATCACTTTGCAGTCTTGGAAATGACTATGCTAACTATGATCAATAAAAACCCACATACATATAAATGTCACCCTTTAAATTACATATTTTCATTTTCTATGCTTATTTCTAGTGTTACACTGTAACCTCAGTACTGTGATACTCAATTGTTTAAAAATGCCATTAGAACATAACATTTTACAAGTATAATCTAACTTTCAATATCAATGATACATTCATGGCATTAGGTTTTGATCCAGCTGGAAGGCAGCTATGCTCACCACTATACCACCAATGCAGGCAGGTTTTGATCCATATTAAATGTTGCTGTGCTCAGCAGAGATGACATTTATCATTCATTTACAGTTAACATAAATAAGTTAACTATGATCTGTCTTTGAAACCTACACATAAGGAGACAGGAAAACCAGAACATACCACAGGGTGAAATTCTATCAGAATTTGGAGGTTACCACTTGAGAAAGATAGAGAATTGTAAACTGAATTTCTTTCAAAAGTTTTGCTATTAATTAGTTTGCAGTACAAAGTAAGGAAATTTTCTCTTTAAACTAGACAAACAAGCATCATGTTCCAAGGCATGTGAATATTTCTGACAGAGTGAGTTGACATTTTTATGCTTTTCCATGGCATTTGTCTCAGTCTGAGAAAGGTACCATTGTCTTCAAAGCTCTCTCCAGCTCTTACACACTACTCGTTCTATGACGCTTGGGGAAATCAAAACATCTTTGCATAATTTTTTAAAATTCTGAGTTCTTTAACAATAGTATGTATTAATGAGAGTTCTGATCTTGCCATGGTATTTGCTTTATAGTATTATTTATTATTTACTTAGCTAGTTACTCATTTGTCAAATAATAAAGGAACAGCTGTTAATCTGAGATCAAGTCGAAATATACCATAAGCTGGGTGATTTAAAAGCTGGAGACAACTCCACGCTCTTGAGTTGATTGTCACTGACTATGGAACTGTCATCTCTCTCATGGTTAGACATATTAAATGGCATGACACTTTAGCAGAGCATGTCAGTTCAATGAAGAATGAGAAAGACTGAACTAAATGCATGCTAATCTGCAAAATGTCAGAAACTGCTTTGTGGGCTTTGAGACTAGCTTAAGAAATACCTGTGTCCAGTTTACTGTCATCATAAGGAAAACAAAGAAGAATTGTTTACAAAATTGCAAGCTTTAAAGGAAATTTCTGAAGTTTTACACTTTATTAAAAAGAAAAAATGTTAGGATTTAAGAATGCAGGTATGCAAATTTCATCCAGAGTTAGATTAAAATAGGACATTGACAATGGCCAGGGATTAGCTCAGTGATTTTGGCGCTGGAAGGTTTGGGTTTGATCCCCAGTACAAAAACACTGCCAATGGACTTGAAGAACATGGCCAGTGTAGAACCCAAGGTAGCAAGAACAATGATACAACTCCCAAATCAAACTGTACTGAGATAAAGAATTAATGTGAGAATTCAGCAATTACGTATCAAATTCAAAATAACAGACAGATAGATATTCCTCTAATCTTTTAGAAGGAAAGACTATCTTAGGACAGAAATTAAACACATTTAAAAACCATAATTAATATCCACACCTTCAAATTTGTGAATTATTTTTTTAAAAGAGAAAATTACCATTTGTTAGAATTACATATCCTCACCGGAGAGTCAACTTACAATGTCTCAATACAGTTTAAGTTTTCAAAACAGTTGCAGAGATAAAACTCTAAAAGAAATTGGAGATGAAATTAGAATGCAGATTCTACATCAACATCAATGGGAAGAACTGTATTATTTACAGGAGTAAAATTTTTTTTAATCTAGTGAATCAAACACAGTTTTTCCCATACAGTTATAGATTTCCTTGTGAAATTTCATGACCTTTTACTTGACCTTTTATTCTATGCAAAGGCTTTTGATAGATCACAATTTGACCAATAAATTCATCATTGGCTCTCAATTATTTTGATTTTTTCATACTTTAGGAAATTGCCTATTAAAATCTGCTATATTATATTTTCATTAGCATTTTTTGATTCTTAAATTTGGAGTAAGATCTTTAAAAATCTAGTGACTCCAATCAAAGCCTTGGAAAATGTAATGTTTTAAGGACACATTTAATTGAATCACAGTTTGAAGTGGTAGCAAAGTGAGTTTGCCCTTTGTCATAAAGTACCCAGGAATCCTGATCTATATTCCTGATTGCCATTGATTTTTCTAGATTTCATTATAAAATCAATAACTGTTGCACAGGGTAAAATAGTCTACAAGGGTTGCAACATACTGTGGACTTCTGAAAACATACTGAGCACTGTGAAGCCAACCAGGCAGCCAATTAGGAGAAAACATCTATTAGGTAAAAACAGGGCAGTGCCATTGACTGTTATTGATTTTCTTAGCCCTGTGAAAAGACAATCAATTAGATAAAGAAGGCTAATGTTACAGCTGCAATTTAATAACCCCTAAAAAAAGAAGGAGGCTATTGATTCCTGACATGGAATGTTGAAGCTTATTGAAATATACTGAACTTCACCTGTCTTTTAATCAGGCCTGTGGAGAAGGGAGAGGCCTTCCTTTCTAACCTTGTGGTATAGAATTCCAGTTATTAAAGAGCTTTGGTGATGCCAGACCCAAGAGATGCAAATGAAACAAAACTTGAGAAGAAACACAAGCCCAGATTGAATACTAAATCCTGGAAGCTATTGACACAAACTGTCTTGGTGAAGGTTGTTTCTTTTTCTACACAGAGCTCACCAGAGTACCACCTGTCATTTTCAAAAGCAAAGTCAGTTTTGCCAACCAGCCGTGAATGACAAATAAAGCTTTATATGCAACACAAGGGCATATTATGTGCTATTGTGAGTTCTGCTAAGTGCTAATTTATCTGGCTTGTTCTCTTCAGCAAACACAGGCACAGACACATGAAATAATCCATCTAATTATGTAGCTATTTAGGAGAAAAACAAAGCAAGGTGTTTTTGTGTGTTGCAGAAGGTACATGATACAAGAAAGGTTTCATAATACGTAATGTTGCTAATGAAAATAACTGAAATGCTGTAAGCTGCAACAATTTTAGAACAAATAAACTTTTGCTAATTTTGGATTTAGGGCGTCCCAGCTGCTTTTCATAAATAGATGAGTACTTCATTCATTTTTTTAATAGTCTCTAATTGGAAATGGCTAATAGGCCTTGTCTCTTTCAAATATAAAATCTGGGCTAAAAAACCTCATATAGATATTTTCTTTATACTTTTCTTTTCTAGTGCCTGTATTTGATCCTTTTGCCTCATTATATATATGCCTTTTTACCAGCAGACAGCTGCTATTCAGAATAATTGCTAGTGCAGTCAATTATACTTTAAATAGACCTACTTGAGGACAAATGGTGGTCTAAATTGTACTAAAGACATACCATGCACAAAGACCATGCCATTTCTAGTATCTGAAATATTCTAAATATTCCTAAGCAGTGATATAGTTTATATACCTCGCTCCAGTATGTTAAAAGATTTCTCCAAAATATTTCCAGAATACAAGGGAAGTATTCTGTGAATGGTTACTTCATTACTAAAATTTCTACATTGTGTGATCCATATGCATTTAGATAGCATAGTCCAGCCTTGTGAGTTTAATTTGTTGATAGTACTTTCATTTTTATTTAAAACCATTCACATTCAAGATTAAAAGGGTTTTTAATTATTAATACAAATGTTAAAACATTGTGATTCTTAAAATGTGCATTCTTCCTTAAAAATTAAGCATTTATAAACATAACTAGATGTAGGCAAAGAAGTTGGTGTTAGAATTAAGATTAAAATCAAAAGTGAATTAATATATGCCTCATTAGTATGTACAGTGTCTTATTAACTTGCATTGTTAATATGATCAGAAATGTTAGAGATAACTGTATAAGTGAGAATATCACGTTTTTATTCACAACACTATATTACTGGTTTAATAGTTAACCCATTACAGTTGGACCAGAAGACTACAATCCATAATACATGAAATAAAATGTTTACAGAGAAATCACAGTAATGGTCTTTTTAGAATCAAAATTATGGTACATAAAATATCTAGCATAAATATTCAAGAGGTAGTTACCCTTTTCAAAATGTTACATATAGGTAATTTTTTTCTCAAAGTTTCATTTTACTGTGAAATCTACTAAAATACACAACTACATTCATTTATTCTCATATAAATCTGGGGTACAGTGTCCCCTTTTTTAGCAAACTTAGGTGTGCATGCCCTCAATTCTATTTGATATTAAAAAATTTAAGATGGTTCTCCTATTAGATTAGAAGTAAAAATATGCATATCAGAAAAACAATTAGCATAAAACAATGCCATAAAGATTAATGAAAGCCCATGTTTACATATGAAAGGATGAAATGTTGACTCTGACACCACTATTAGAGATACAGGTAGTGAAATAATTTCTAGCTGTTGAACATGAAAGAGAAAAGAAATTCACTAAGACATAGTCTCTTAATTTTCCAAGACTGTAAAGACAAAAACTTTACTTTAAAACATGGCTATTATAAAAAAATAAGTTAAATTGCACTATCAAAGCGTCCAAATTGTTTGTGAAAAGATAAGGGTAAAAAGTGTAAACACTTGGTAGAAATTCTATAGGATTGGTATTAAAAACCTCCAAACCCACATAAGTTGAGTTCAAATTCAAACTCCTCTCATTTATAAGTAAGCAATTCAGGTTAATCACACCCCTAGTCTCCTTCAAGTTTTCTCATTTAAAAATAGGGAGAAATAAAAATATTTATCCTGAACATTTTCCGGGAAATCAGTAAATGTGATTGATAAAATACATTTACTGTTATTATTTTTGTGGTTAATTCTAATATATTTAAATTGTACTATTGCCACTCTGAAAGTTATGTTATAAGAACACTTGGAAAAATTATTTAAATGTTTTAGATTATATTCTGAATATAATTATGCATTCTAGAACCATTTACATCTTCAGATTCACATACCACAGAAAAGATATGATATTTGCACATCTGTGACCTATTTATTTCACTTATGATTATGTCCTTAAACTATGCCCATTTGAATATAAATGGCTCAAATTATCATTTTTTATGGCAGAATAATACTCCATTTTATTAAAAAGCCACAACTTCTTTATCCAGTCTAGAGTTGATGAGCATTTGGGTTATTTCCAAGATTTAGCTATCACAAAATGAGCTGCTATAAATATGGGTGCACCTATGTCATTGTGATATGAATTTTGTAATTCTTCTACGTATATCTCCAGCAGGAGTATAGCAGTGTAAAATGGGACCTCTAATACCAATTTCCTGAGGAATCTCTACATTGATCTCCATAGTGGTGGTACCAGTCTATACTCCTACTAACAGTGGTGAAGGGGTCCTTTTTCTTCACAGCCTCACCAGCCTTTGCTGCTGGCTAATTTCAAAAGAGCACTTATTCTTGGTGGAGTGATATGAAATTTCAGTGTTGTTTTCATCTGTTGATGAAAACATCATCCAGTGATGTTGGGCATTTATTTAGATGCTCCTTAGCTGCTTTTACATCTTCCTCTGAAAAGTGTCTGTATATTTGAGATGCCCATTTTTGAACTGGGTTTTTAAACTTGAGGGATTGATTTTTAAAATCTCTTTATATATTCTAGACAGTAGCCCTTTGTATGAGAAACAGCTGGTAATATTTTTTTCCCTATTGATGGCTGTCTTTTCTCTCTGCTGGTGGTTTTTTTTTTTTTTTTTTGGTGTGAAGAAGCTTTTTAAGAAGATGAGATCTCATTTGTTGAATTCTTCCGCTAGTTCTCGTCCTATAGAGGTTTTGTTCACTAAGTCTTTCCCTAATCCAATGTCTCTAAGAGTTCTACCTAACCTGTTTTGCAGCAGGTTTAGAGTTTCTGTTTTAACATTTAAATTTCTAATCCTTTTTGATTTTAGTTTAGTATCTAACTTTAATTTTAATCTTAATGCAAACTTTAAATACAGAAACCAAACTCCAATATTCAGTTCTGTGTGCACCAACAGTACCCATTACATTAACTTAATCCTAACCCTAAAGAAAAATAATCCCAATACTCAGGTATATGCACACCAACAATATCCTGCCCTGCGAGATCAACTACTGGGAATATTGCAGACATCTTTCCTGTCCTGTGGAATCTTCAACTACAAAGATTATTGAGACATCTGCCCTGCCCTATTCATAGTAGGATTTTGAGTGTGAAGGCTTGGTACTGAATAAAAATGAGGTGAGCTTGGGTATTTTGGCTTCTTCTGCTGTTATGCCAAGAAATAAGTCAAGCTCAGGCTCAGCTTTTTCTCAATATTCCAATTTTGCTGTTTGTTGGTTGTTAATCCTTTCATTGTGGGACTAATGGAGAACTGGAGCTTGCCACAAGGGTTCTGGCTGCGCCCTCTTCTTCTATCTCCTAATAACACTATCCCTAACCTAATCCTAACTCTAAACCTAAGTCTAGAAAACAGCAAAACAAAACGAAAAAAACTTCAATACTCTAATAAATGCACTGCAACATTATACCTAGCTCTAATCATAATCCTACCCATTATAATAAGCCTCAAAAAGAAAACTAAATACTCTAGTAAATAAAACCAGTAATATTCCTAAGTCTAGTACAAAACCCAGACAAGGAACCTGAATACTCTAGTAAATCGATACAAAACTATACCTTAGGCTAAACTGAATCTTAACATTAAAGGTTAGCTGTGAAAAAGAATACCAATACTCTCATAAGTATATGCCAACACCACTTCCAACCCTAAGCCTAGCACTGAACATAATCCTATGTCTAGAATAAAAAGGACCTCAATGTCCTGTTAAATATACTGCAACATTTTCTCTAACCTAATCCTAACCCTAACCCTAATTCTAAACTTAGAAAAGGAATCAAAATACTGTAGTAAATCCAAAGCAACATTATTGTTAACACTAATCCAAATCTAACCCCAAAATGAAGCATAGAAAAGGAACTTTATACAAGTGCAAGGCATCACTACCATGATTCAAAATCCTAACCCTAACCCTAAATTTAAGCCTAGAAAAAGAATTTGAATACTCTGTTAAATGCAAATCAATATTGTTTCTAACCCAAATTTTAACCCTGATCTTAGTTGCACACCTAATAGAAGTCAAATACACTAGTGTATTCACACAGCGAATATACTTAACCATAGTGCTGATGCTAATCCTAATCTATGCCTAGAAAAAATCCCTACATACTCTGGTAAATTCACAGCATCACTGTCTCTAACCTTAATGCTATTACCCTGATACAAAGCCTAGAAAGGAACACAGACATACTATTGCATGCACAAACATGCTGCCCATTGCCCTAATCCTAACAGTAAGCCTGCATTTAACCATAGAAAAAGAATGCAGTACTCTGGAAAGTGGACAGGAACACTATGACTCACAGTAATAATCACCCTAACCCAAATAATAAACACAGAAAGCATAGGAACTCAAATAGCCAAATATAAGCACAAAAATGTTACTCACAATCCTAATCCTAATGCTAATCCTATTCCTAATACTAAAAAAAAAAACCCCTCAATTCCCTGATAAATGCTCAGAAAAAATATCTCTAACTCTAATACCACCCTCATCCTAACCCTAAGCCTAGAAACAGAACCCCAGTACTTTGGAAATGCACAGCAACACTACATTTTGTTTGTAATCATAATGCTAACCCTAATCCTAAGCATAGAAAAGGAACCCATATTCTCTAGTAAAAGGGTGCCAACCCTTGATACAGTGACAAATGTACACCATCATTGTCCCTAACTAATCCTAATGCTCATCATAATTGTAAGCCTAGAAAAAGAACCTCAATCTGGTAAATGCGAGCCAACAGCACCCTTTAATCTAATCCTGACACTAAATCTAATATTAAGACTACAAAAAATACCTCAGTATACCATTAAATGCAAACCAATGCTATCCCTATCTCTAACCATAATGCTAATCCTAGCCCTAAATAAAAAAAAAAGAAACTAAATACAATAGTAAATGCAAAGCAACACATTCTCCAACAATGATCCTAAATCTAACCCTAAATTTAAGCCAGGAAACGGAACTATTTTATTGGTACATTTTATATACATATTATGATCACAATCAACATTGAAAATTTGTACCAGTATATGACATGACTTGATTTTCTTTTTCCCACTCCCCTGCCCACCCTACAATGCCCACCCCTTATATACATAACCTTTGTTTCCTTTTATTAACCATCAATTTTTTCTTTTCCTTCTTTACTTATCCTTAAACACCTTTTCCATTTGAGTATTTATTTTAAGTTTAAGATTAGTATTAGGATTAAGATTAGGGTTCCACATAGTGCTGGTTTCCATTTATCAGTGTACCAATAAAATGATATACATACATATATACATACATACATACATACAACAACAACAAATTCATCAATACACTGGTATACACTCTGTCACTATACTTTAATCCTAAACATAACCCTAGCTCTAAAAAAAAAAAAAAATCAAAACTCATATTGGGTAAACTATAGCAACATCATATCTACCAATAAACCTAATAGTAACCTTAATCCTATGCTTAGAAAAGGAAAACAAATACACTACTAGATGTTCACTAACACTATCCATAACATTAAACCCCAATCTAATCTTCAGTCAAAGCCAAGAAAGGAAGCCATATACAATAGAAAGTACACAAAAACACTATACGCAACCCTAGTGATAAGTCTAACCCAAATCCTAAGCAAATGAAAACAACATCAATACTCTGGTAAACGCACACCAACAGTAAGCCTTACCATAAATCTGATCACAACCTTAATCAATGCCTGGAAAAGAGGGACAAATATGCTATATATTCACATCAACACTCTCACTACCTCTAATTCTAACACTAACTCCCACCCTAAGTCTAGAAAAAGAACCCTAATATTCTGTTAAATACACAAAACTGTCACTAACCCTGATAATAACACTAAACTGAATCCCAAAACTAGAAAAAATAACCTCAGTTCTGTGCTAACTGCACACTAACATTATCCCTAATGTAAATCTTAAACAAATCCCTAATCATGAGCCAAGAAAAAGAACCCAGTTTCACTCCTACATGCACACTAGTTCTGCACCTAACCCTCAACCTAACTATATCTCTAATTCAAGTCTAGAGAAGAAACGCAAATACTCTAGTATAGGCACAAAACCCTATCACCAATTCTAATACTAACGCTAACCCAAACACAAAACATGAAAGAAAAACCTCAATACTCCAGTAAATCCACAGCAATGCTATCTCTGATTACTTTCTTAAACAAAAAAAGACCAAAAGCTTAGAAAAAGAATGGCAATACTCTGGTCAATGAACACCAACACTATCTTAACAGTAATCCTAACCCTAACTGTAAATCTAGAAATCATCAATCCAGGCTATCTCTCTTAAGTTATAAATCAGTGAATGCCAACACTATCCCTAATCCTGATATTCACCCTAATCCTAATCCTAAACCTGGAAAAGGAAATCAGATACATTGGTAAGTACACAACAGTAATCTCCCTAACTCTAAGTCTAGAAAGATAACTACAATGTTCTGTGAAATGAAACCAACACTATAACAAACCCTCATCTTAAACCTAACCCCAAATAGCCTAGAAAAAGAAGTCAAACACTCCATTAAAAGCACATCCACACTGACCTTTCCCTGATACTAACTCTAATCCTAATCATAAACCTTGAAGAAAGAACTCTGCCTTTACCCCTAACACTGATGCAAACCCAAACCCTAACACTGTCTAGAAAAAACTAAATCCTCATTGCTTTTATAAATCCAGAGGAATACTATCACTTAGACTAATCCTAACACTAACACTAAAACTAAATCCATAAAGAGAACCTGAGTACACTGGTAAATGAACACCAACACTGTAACTAACTCAATTTTAAGGCTAACACTAATCCTAACACTAGAAAAGGAACACAGATTCTCTAATATATTAACACTAACCCTAATCTTAAATGTAATTCTCAACCTAACATTAAAAATGAATCTAAAAGAAGAACCTCAGTATTCTGGTAAATGCACAGCAACCTAATCTCTAATTCCAACACTAACCATAAATTTAGTATTCTAATTAACGGACATCAACACTGTCCCTAATCATAACCCTAACTGTACTTCTAGTCCATAGTCTAACCATGACCATGACGTAAATTCAAGGTAGCATTTACAGAAGAAACACTGGTAGTTTATAACTTAGAATTATAAGGAGGGCAATTTGAGGATGTAATACAATAATATGTATCTATTTCTTTTTTGAAGTTCTTATTTTTTATATCTGGATAAAATTTGTTCCACATAAACTTCATGTTCCCATTCAGTCTATGGAAAACAAAGAAATCCTTAATAAAAACTTAAGCTGGGACAATTATTAAAGCCTTTCAAACATGATTAGTAGTATCAAGGAAAACAACTTACATCGATATATATTCCTCGTGAATATGATGATATCTTAGATGACATTCAAAGGCAAAGCTAAAACAAAACATAATTTTTGACTCACAAAAATGCAAATACAACTTGTGGAGTATTCAAGCTAGAATGTTCATGCTTGTATAACAGTGAAATGATTCTCATTCTTTTTATATTCTTGTGTCTTTTTATTTACCCAGGCATATTACTGCTGATTTTGCTGTAGTTTGCTTGTTGCTTTAAACTCTGAATCCTCTGACAGAACAATCATAACATACTTCTTCATAGCTAAACTTATGGTAAATTGTATTAGAGCAAATGTTACTAAAGTTACTATAGAAAGCTCGGAGTTTAACTACACCTCACCTCTTCACAGAAGTGACAGAGATCTTTCACTTTCAAGAATTCCCCTTCATACTCCCTCACTTCCTCTTCTCTCATTCATTGTGGCAGTCTGTAAATGTGAGAAGTGAGTGGACCTATTAGACTGCAAGAAAAACCATGAATGTGAAGACATTTAATTTACCCAAGGATCTGATGAATTATAAAATGCAGTCACCCAAATAATTCAGAAAAAATATAATACTGGAAAAAAAGAATACAGTAAAGACAGTAAATCAATTCTGTTAAACTGATAAAAGTAAAAAATAAAGTTAAAATATGACTTCAATGGACATTCTAGATAATAAAACAACAAACAAAGATTAGTGAGGAGATCCATAGTAACAGAGTTTTGCACTTGGCCTGAATTTTTTAGACAAAATAAAAGTTCAATGTACTCTAACACTTACCTTAAAATTAAAATTAAAGATATAATATTGAAGAGATAGTCCATATTTACTAAAAAGGAGAGTAAATTTCACTCAAGTTTCTTTTCTTCTGAAACTGACAGATTCAACACAATATAATCAAGATTCCAATAATTTATTTTGTGTGTTTCAACAAAGTATACAGAAGACAAAAGACTCAGTTAACATGATATTGAAAAAAAAGAAAAAAAATGAAAGGACTGATATGCTACTGTTAGAAACTGTGCAAACTCCCAATCACCTGACCAAGGGTAGGCAGGCAGGATTTAAAAAGTCAAGATAAGATCTTAATGAATGGGAGAGCCAGTGATGGTCACAGCTCTTCTCTGGCTAAGACACTGTCTCCTGGAGCTTCCCACTATATATTGAACATATAGCTTCTTGAGGAATAAATGGGTAGTGTAGGGATCAGTGGAGTGAGAGTACTGACATAAGAGGGGTCCTAGCAACAAAGCAACAAGGCATTCTCATAGTAATGGGAAATTGATTACTGAAAATTTGTTTCTTCCTAGTTCTTAATTTTTGCCTCTATAGGAGTTTTCTGTATGAGTCATGATGCCCTTAACTGCACTATTGCCATCCAAGATTTAACAGTGTCACAGATCTCTGAGACTTTCATTGTAACCAGTGATTTGGGTAGATGTTCCTTTCTCACACCAACTTCTGGCTCTTCAGGCAAGCCATCTTTCAATAATAGGCAGACTCAGAATTTTAATGGAAAAAGCCAACTGATGAATTTGCAGCTCATGCAGGTAGGTCTTTATCACTATGTAACTTCATAATTTACTAGAAATTTACAGTACTAAGAAAGAACTGCTTTTGTGGAAGAGTCAACAAGATTGGTGGAATGTAATGGACACCCTGGAAGTATAAACTATACAAATAAATATAGTTAGTTGAATTTTGACAAATGAATAGATGAAATATGTTACAGATATGAAATCATTTCAATAAATTATACTGGAATAACTGTACATACTGAAAAAATTAAAAATCCAGTACAAACCTTCCACCATGCACAAAATTTCAGTCAAGGGATATTACGACTCTAAATGAAAAGCAATATAAATCTTCTAGAAGATAATGGAAGAGAAATGATATCAGTACATTTAATGATGAGTGTTCATATGGAATGCAAAACTATCAGATTCACAAAAGAAAAATAGTGAAGATGGTTTACATTAAAATGAACATATTCTGTTCCACAAAACAAGACTGGAGTAAAATGCTTGCAAAATATTGTCTGGTAAAACACTGATATACTATAACTCAAGAACAAGGAAACAACTCAAAAATAAGTAAAGATCTGAACAGATATTTCATTGAAGAATATATTGAGGTGGCAAATAATCACTAAGAAAAGATATTTGTTCTCTGTCACTGAGGAATAGCAAATTAAAATAACATTTAGCACCACATACTTATTAGAATGACAAAAATAGAGATAACAATTAGAAAAACAAAATAGAGATAATACCAAACATTGCAGGGGAGATCAAGAAGCAGCAGAGCTCTCAGCACTGTGTAAAATTACAAATTTCAAAACACTTTGATTATTTCCTACAGATTAAACATATTACATGGTCTAGCAAATATGGTCCTTGGTAGTTACTCTAAAACAATTTAAACATATCTACACAAAAACTTTCATATGGATATTTTTAACAGTTCTGGTCATGCTAAAATGTGGAAGCAGTAACGTCTTCCAGGAATTACATGACTAAATTATGTAATATTTATACAGTGGAATATTATTCAGCAATAAAAGGAACTGGAACACAGGGAAACGTTCAGATGGTAGAGTTAGTTTGTATTTTCTTGTAATTGAGATGTATGCCTACATGCTTCAAAATACACAGAGTTTGTAATAAAAAGAATGAACTATGTAGGAGAGGAAGAGCGAAAAGGGCTATGGGGAAAGTTCATATCTTTTGCATCTTTTCTTCTGTAGAAGAAAATTACTTTTAAAATAAAGCACACTATAAAAAATCAGGTGGCTTAATATGTCTGGAATTTTTTTTCTGGATCTTCTAGATCCTTTGTTCTGTTTCTTTGCCAATACCATGCTGCTTTTACCACAGTGGGTTTGTAGTATTTTCAAATTGGAGATTGTGATACTTCTTGCTATTCTAGATCTCTTTTGGTTCCAAAGTTGTGGATTATTTTCTCTAGTTCTGTGAAATATCATGCTGGAATTTCAATTGAGATTCTATTGATTCTATATAGCAGTTTGGAAGTATAGACATTTTTGACAATATTGGTTCTTCCTACCCATGAATAAGGAGTGTCTTTCTTTCTTTCTTTCTCTTTCTTTCTTTCTTTCTTTCTTTCTTTCTTTCTTTCTTTCTTTCTTTCTTTCTTTCTTTCTTTCTTTCTTTCCTTTCTTTCTTTCTTTCTTTCTTTCTTTCTTTCTTTCTTTCTTTCTTTTTCTTTCTTTCTTTCTCTCTTTCTTTTTCTTCCTTCCTTCCTTCCTTCCTTCCTTCCTTCCTTCCTTCCTTCCTTCCTTTCTTTTTCTTTTTTTTTTTTTTGAGACAGGGTCTCACTTTGTAGTTCAGGCTGGTCCTAAGCTCACTATGTAGCTCAGGCAAGCCTCAAACTCAGCAATCCTACTGCCTCTACCTCCTGAGTACTGGGAATACAGACTTGAGATACCAAGCCCAACATTTGCGGTATGTGGTACTGATTACTGGTGGGCATGAGCCACCACACCTGGTATTGTTGTATGTGGTTACCAGGGACCAAACCAGGGACCTTGTGCTTGCTAGGCAGGCACTGGAACCACTGAGCTAAATCTCTGGCCCTCCATTTTTTTTTAATACATAATATCCTCTTCAATCTCCTTTTTCAGAGTGCTAGAGTTTTCAGAGTAGATGTCTTTCACCACCTTTGTTAGACTGATTTCTAGATATTTTATGTTTTTGGATATTATTGGTAAAGGAATTAGTTTCCCAATTTCTCTTTCAATGAGTCTGTCATTCAGGTATACAAAGAACACTGAAGTTTGAGTGTTGACCTTGTATCCAGCTATGCTACTGAATCAGTTGATTAAGTTTAGTAGTATTTTGGCTGAGTTTTGGGGATTTTATGCATAGTGTCATATCATCAGCAAAGAATGAGAGCTTAACTTCTTCCATTTCTTTCCTTATTCCTTTTATTTGGCTTTTCTAATTGCTGTGGTTAATGTTTCCAGAACTATATTGAACAGGAGTGGTGATAGTAGACATCTTTGTCTTGTTGTTCATCTTAGCATGAAAGGTTTCCATTTTTGAGCATTTAGTATGATGCTGGCTATTTGTTTTTCACAAATAACTTTCAACAGGTTGAGATAAAGGCCATATATTCCAGTTTTCTGTAGGGTTTTAATCATGAATGGGTGCTGGATTTTTTTAATGCTTTCTTTGCATCTCCTGAAATGGTCATATGATGTTTGACCTTGAGCTTGTTGTTACCTAAGAAATTATTCCTTTTTAAAATTTTTACTAGCTCCTCTTCTGTTACAATATCAGAGAGTCTTCGTGATTGAGTTTTGGTTTGCTCCATTTTGTTTTTCCTTGTATTCCCTTCTGGTGACAATCTAGGTATGTGGGTTTTTAAATGTTTCCTCTTTCTATTTTTGTCATTATTACTGATGTTTTTTGGTTTAACTCCTGGATCACTGTCTAAGCAATGGCATTGCAAGTTTGCTTCTTCCTAACAGTTAGAACCCTTAAGATATGACTACTTCTCAGGTTGTCCTCCTTAAATATGCATTTATAGTGGCTCTTAAAACATGTCAGTTCTGATATACTCTAAATATACAGAACAGTCTCATCACCTTGGCAATAATAACTTATAATAATTGTACAATATTAATATAATCCACAGTATGAAATACAGCACAGAAATGATAAACTATGGAAATTATTATTTTGATAACCATAACCCTATGAACTAGATCTGTGACCACATATAGAACTAACCAGAAATATGTTTACAACGTAAAGGGCCTTCAATATAATGGTATCACCCTTTAAGAATAAAGCTTTGAAGGGTTTAGTGGATACAGAGACAGAAGGAAATAGATTAGAAATAGGGTTAGAGAACATATATAGGTCACCCAAATCCTCAGAAAGATAGAAACTACAGGACAAAAGAAACACAAGAGACAAATAAACAACAGAATAATAGCAACTGGAAAACTAGATACTGAATGTGCTCTCCTATAATCATACAGAAGGAAAAGAGAGTAGGGAGAACTGAAGCATACAAACTTCAGGGAACAGGTATTTATTTGAGGAAAAGTGAGTAAAAAGGAACAAAAGAAGAATAAGGTAATAAGCAGCAACAGACAAACCAGTGACTATTTTCAGTCTCATAAAAATAAGAGCAGTTGAGAAGAGTAAAAACCTGAAACTGGATAGACTCAGCAAGAGGAACTTAGAGAAATGAAGAATAAAAAGGCAGAATATAGAAAAAGAAGAAAACAAAAACAAAACCAAGCAAAAAAACCCCCAAAAGCAATACCAAAGGGTCCTTAAAATTGTGGGCCTTCTTTCTTTTGTAGACAAAATGCACAGGAGCACACAGATTAGAACTGACTAGTCATAAGAGAGCCATACTTCACTGGGATTCAGTCTGAGTTCTGGGTCCAATACCTGAGCTAAGCTCTCTCAACTCCTACTTGAACTCTTCAAGATTCTACTGCACACACAAGCTACCCTTCCCTTAAGTGAGTTCAGAGTTCTAATAGTGGCATTGGGCCACAAACTCACCACTGGCTGTAGTCCACAGGTTTTCTTCACTCTCACAGTGGGTGGTTTCTCAACATATCTGACAGGACGTGGGGCAGCAGGGTGGTTGTTGGGGTGCTGTGGTCCGGAGATGGTGCTCTTGTTAGGGCAGACTGTTCCAGCTCTTAACCTTGGTTTTTATGTCCCCCAGTGACTTGCTGGGTGAATCTTAATAACTTTTGAATGCACCCCCTGGGTGGCTCCACAAGTCCTTCATCCCTCGGGGCAGTGGGTGAAACTTCCTTATTTGACTGGCACCAATCCTCTCTCCAGCCATTCAGGGCCAATTTATAAATGATAATAATAGTAGCTGCTGCAGTCTAGCATGCTCACTGTTCTGTTCCACTAGTGTATTTTTCAGCAGAGGCTTATAGGTTGCCAGAAGTCACCACATATCTGCAGATTTGGCAGCATCTTCCTCTCTGAAAGCCTGGGCTCTGGGAGAGAGACCACATGCTACTGTTCTGCAGAGGCTTAATATCTGTGTGACTGTCAGCTATGATTGTCAACTTGGTGAGGTTAAGAACAACTAGCAGATTAGTTACATAGAGCCCTGGGTATAATTGTGAGGTGTTTTCAGAGATGATTGGCATTCAGGCAAGCAAGCTGAGGTGGATGAAGGACTCACCTTGATTATGGCTGGTACTACCTGACAATTTGCCTATATTTATTTCTATTTAGATATCACATCATGTGTTGCCTGCATTTCTTTTTATTGAAATCCTTTCAAACTAATGAAATAAAGGTTTTCATCTCTTTGATATAGGATTTGTATATTACTTTTGCCCCCCCTTATTTGCTGACCCTGGGAGAGGAAAGGAGAATATGTCCACAGTCTAAGAAGTCTGTACGTCCAGCTATACTCATATGCAATACACCCTGTTCCATTAAAATTGAAGGACTCATTGGATGATATCATTAAAAATAAATTTCAGGGGCCGGAGATTTAGCTCAGTGGTTCTGGTACCTGCCTCACAAGTGCAAGGTCCTGAGTTTGATCTCTGGTAATGACATACAATGCTGGGCGTAGACACGCATGCCCACCAGCAATCAATACCACATACCACAGTGCCAGGCGTGGTAGCTCACTCCTGTAATCCCAGCACTCCGCAGGCAGAGGCAGGAGGATTGCTGAGTTCGAGGCTTGCCTGGGCTGCACAATGAGCTCAGGGCCAGCCTGAACTACAAAGTGAGACCATGTCTCAAAAAAATTTTTTAATAAATAAATAAATAAATAAATAAATAAATAAATAAATAAATAAATAAATAAATAAATAAAATTCAAAGAGAAAGATCGTGTAATTTTAAAAGTTGAATTCTTGCATTTTAAGAATACTGGATATACTACCTCCTATGTGATATATTCCTTTCTAAAACTGGTGAGAAATAAAAAATATATATACATATTTTATGCAAAAAACCATATAACTAAATTTCTCCTTGACATTAGCTGGCATGTGCCCCTGCTGCGACTCTTCTATAAAGCCAAAAGCATAAATGATCCATGTTTCCCTAATTTTCTGAGAATTAGAATGGTCTTCACCATAGTACGCAGTGGTGGGAAGGAAAAGATCCTGGAAGATTCTAGAATTCATAACATGTCCACTAACAGGGTAAAACTTCTTTAAAACAACATACCACAGTGATATATGCACACTCATGTTTATAACAGCTCAGTTTGTAGTAGCTAAATCTTGCAAGCAACACAAATGTCCATCAACTGGTTACAAGTTAAAGAAGATGTATTTTTAAAAAATCAAATGGAGTACTACTTAGCCATAAATAATGATAAACTAAGACATTTATAGCTATATAGATGCATATTAAGGGCACAGTCTTACATGAAATAAATCAGACACACGTGTAAATTTAGATAGTTTTTCTGGTGTGAGAAGCTGAAAGTATAAAGAAGTGTCAAAATGTATAATAGATAATGTGAATTAGATTTTATTTTTGTGCCAGATCTAACTTAGTACCTTGTACTTGTGAGGCAGGTGTGAGAAGCACTGAACTAAACACCTGTTCTAGATAACGTGAAATAGGAAGAAAAGTTCAAAGGAGTAGGGGAAGAAAGGAATGGGAAAAGGAGAAAAAATAGGAGAAAAGAATGAAAAATGGAAACAGATTTTGGTAAAGGCTTGAAGGGAGGGAAGGGATATGGAGGAAAAAAAAAGAACTAAGATACATTATGTATAGATACAAATTCCCAATGATGAATGTAATCATAATGTCTACTTAAAATGTACCAGTAAAGTTAATTTTTTTAAAAAAATTAAAGTAAAATGGCCAAGAGCACAACTTAATTGATACAGGGAAGATTAACCAGTAAAATTCAAGTGGATTTGGGTATAGGCTATTCACCAGAAGAAAATAATATTTTTGTTCATACACTCAGGTGGCTCTCTAAACCATTTTAATGAAAAGCAGCTCAGTTTCTTAGATTGGGAAAATGTTGGAGTGAAAAATAATTTGAAAAAACCTATGGATTTGACCTTAGTCATTCATTCACAAAATTGTCTGTGTCACTTTATGAGCTAACTTCAATGCTTGAAGAGGTTTCACATTACTCAGGATTAGTCTTCTATAAAGATGGACCAAAACATTTTCTCCAGGAAAAAACTTGAGGATATGAGAAAAGCCACCAAGTGGTTGTTGATTTAGTTGAAAATAGCGACTTTATTACTTTGGGAAAATTCAAGTTTGTGGAGACTTTTTCCTACATAATCTCATTGCCGTTGGGGACAACAGAATGGCCAGGCATGATCATGGCCAGCTCTGAGAAAACAGAATGGAACAACCAGATAATATCCTAATTTCAGTTTTTCATGAACACAGGAGGAAATTTTTAGAAGTATAATTTCTGAACATGTAGATAAAGATTAATATCCTTAAAGAATAAAGGAAATGATTAAAGCCTTACAAAAAATGGAAGTCCAACTGAGACTTGGAATATCCACAAAAACAGGATAAATTTTTTATTATAATGGATACAGTCTTGGCTGCAACACAAAAACTTGGAGTTTTCGTTGTTACTGATTTTTTTGTAAGTCTGTAATCAGTTTATTTTTGGCTGTGATCCAAGAGTTGCTTGATGTTTTAAAATTACTAAGCAATTGAGATTTAGAAAAATTAATTTTCTGTGTTATTTTTATTGTTGGCAGAAAATATGTCCTATGTAATTTATTTCTTTGTAATTTATTTATGGTTTTAAAGATTATTTTAAAGTAAGTACTGGTATTTTATGGTTACTGGAAAATAGAGTATTATTTGTTTATTGAGAAGAAACATAAATATGCAAATTTATTTTTGAAATTTTAAAGCAATATGTTTTTCCCTTTCCAATCTATGTTCTTAG
Organism: Thryonomys swinderianus; assembly: GCA_004025085.1. Taxonomy (NCBI): domain Eukaryota; kingdom Metazoa; phylum Chordata; class Mammalia; order Rodentia; family Thryonomyidae; genus Thryonomys; species Thryonomys swinderianus. The sequence goes on along the minus strand of PVIC010007472.1, from coordinate 23,767 downwards.
ACCTTTTGTACACCACTTGAGTGATTGCAATACCTTATATACCCTGTCTTGGTAGAAAGGAACAATGGAAAAGCATGAAAGAAATAACAAGTTTTAGCTTCTGCACTTTTTGTGTCTGCTTCTAGTCTATAGATGAAATCAAACTTTCTGGCCCCAGTGCATTGAGGCTGATAGGTGGGGTAAAGAATACACAACAAGATGCCTGGTAGAGAAGGAAAGCTTGTCAAGGAAAGAACATTGATGAAATATATTCACAGATACAATTTCTTTAAGGAACATAGAAAAGTTCCTCTGTTCTTTGCCCCATGTAATTGCTTTGTAGAATAACATTTATTAATTGATAACAGTTCATTTTCTGGTTCAGTAATCTTTCTGGCTGCTTTTGTTCTATTATGTTCTACTGTCTCTTCAGGAAAAATAAGCTATATTGTGTTTTGTCAAGAATCATCCTGTCTAACTTTTTGAATTTAGACAATTCCCATAGGTTCAATGAAATATTTCTTTCTTTTTTTTTTTTTTTAGACAGGGTCTTGCTTTGTAGTTCAGGCTAGCCCTCAGCTCACTACATAGCCCAGGCAAGCCTCAAACTCAGCAATCCTCCTGTCTCTGCTTCCCGAGTGCTGGGATTACAGGGATGAGCCATCAAGCCCGGCATTGTGGTATGTGGTATTGATGGCTGGTGGGCGTGATTCTCCATGCCCAGCATTGTATGTGGTTTCCGTGATCAAACTCAGGGCCTTGCGCTTGTGAGGCAGGTGCTCAAACCACTGAGCTAAATCTCCAGCTCGAAATATTTATTTCTTGCTTAAGCTTCTAAATGTCTATGAGAGGCATCTGCTTAGTATACTTAGTATAATGACCCAGAAATTTAGAATTCTGACATTTCATTTGTTTCAGGCCAAAAGAGTATGAAGAGTTATGACCAAACATATACTGTTTTCTTCAAGTGACACATGTCATTTTCATTTATAATTAATTGACATGAAAAGAGTCACATGTATACCTAACTTCAAAAGGGCTTGAAAATTCAAATTTCTCACATTTCCTAAGAAATGGAGAGCCAGAAATGAATAAACAGTAAACCAATCTTCACTGAAATTCAAGCACAGATTCATATGTATCCTGGATCCACCATCCATTGGAATATCTGTTTCATATTTTATCTTTCAGAAGCTGGAAATAGAAGGCTGTATAGCAAACTGTGCTTATTTCGCCCTTCTTTTACTTTTATCTACAACTGATATGATGTCACATTGTAGTGGAGATAGAAGTGATGTATAAGCTCCAATCTCAGGCATTAGGGTGGACCCTCATGGCCTAAATACTCTCTGAAGGCCTCAACCTCTTAATATTGTTACACGGAGGTTACATTTTAACAAGTCATTTCTTTCCAGGACTTATTCCAAATTTTGTTATATTCCTACTGGCATTTTTAAAAGTCTTGATTTGAGTAGAATGATTTTGGGTAGAATGTAATTTATTTCCATAGTGCATTTTTGTCTACTTTCAACATTAGCATTTAAGCATTATTGCTATTATTTCTATATTACACATTTCAACAAATTCATCAGTGAAGTTTAAATTCTCTGGTCTGTGGTTGTTTTTGTTGATTTGTTTCATTTACACAGGTGGCTCTCTGAGTGGGACTATTGATAATTTTAGTTCTCTTGATTCAGTTTTGATAATAAGTGAGCTTAAAATATTTGTTCTGTTGATCTGTTTCTTTGAACACACTGGCCTAGAGGAACTTGGAAAAGTTTCTTAGTGTCTGTTAGTGCCATCAGGATGTGGAGAGATGCCCTCTTCCCACTAAATGATCTGTTGTGTGTCATTTTCTATTTTTTCTACTTTTATAAATAGAGCTATAGACTACTTAATTTTATTAATTTTCCAAGTAAAAAAGCATTATAAACCCCCCAAATGGTGTCTTCCATAGATTTTGGTATTTTGTCTTGAATCTCATTTTGCTCAACATCTATCCCAGTGGTGACATCAGTGTTGCCACCGTCCTGCCAACTGCATCTCCTGCTACTTTGTTATAAGAAATGGACATAATTTTATGAGTTAAGCAGGAGGGAAGTCAGCTACATATATGATTTAAAATTCTACACCACATAAAATTATAATGAGCTTTTGTCCCACAGCCTAACTTCAGCTCTACTGTTTTGATAGATTCTTGTTCAGAAATATCTTTAATCAAAGAGAAAAATGTATGTTTAGTGAACATAACCCAGCATCGTTTCTTCTCACCTGTGTATACAGAATTCTGGATTCAAACTGAAACTCCTGTTGCTGAGTATTCATGTCACTATAAATTTAGATGGATAAGGATCCTGACACTTCTATGAATTTAAAAACTCAAAGTATTTTGACCAAATGTTATTTTCTAATTAATTAGATTTTTTCATTTTATCAGACATTATATCTATTAACATAAGTGACCGTATTTGCTCCTTAAACTTGTGGATATTTAAAAGTTAGCATATTTTAAATTATTTGTTCAAAATTTGCTATTTGTTCTTGTACTTGAAACTATATTTATAAATATCAAAACAAACATACTAATTTATAGAATAGGTATGTGCTGTTATGCTTTGGTAAGACAGTTAATCTACATGTTTTCTTTCTCTAAAATGACTACTGATCAGGCGTGGTGGCTCACACCTGTAATCCCATTACTCGGGAGGCAGAGACAGGAGGATTGCTGAGTTCGAGGCTTGCCTGGACTACACAGTGAGCTCAGAGCCAGCCTGAGCTACAAAGCGAGACCCTGTCTCAAAAAGGAAAAAAAAAATAATGACTACTGAAATCTGTACAGAATAGTAGCTATCTTTATTCATATGTACTTTCAAATTACAAATACTTGGGACTAACTTAATTTGTGGGAATGGATTCACCTTTTATATGAAGGAATCTAAAATATTAACCAAAAAAGAAGTTATGTGAAAGACTTTGGAAAGTTTTTACTATTACCCTCCTTACATTTAAAATAAATTTGACAAATTCTATTCTGTCTCTAAAGGCTCATGTAAGTAAATTATTTTGGGAACTCTAAGATTTTGGGTATTACATTTCTGCCAGTTCAGGGCTGAACATTTGTAAGATTAAACGGTTCTTTGTGGAGGCAGAGTAGTAGGTTTCTACCAACACAGAATTGGAGTTCCAGGATAAAATCTGTAGGTGTTATGAACCTACTTTAAGTCACATCAGTAAATGGAAATGCATTCTCAATATTTCTGATGAATGAAAAAATGAAACTTGATACTCAGGTGGTTAAAGGGGTAGAAAAGAGGGTTCATAGAGTATATTCAATGCAAATGGTGAGAAATAAATTTAAAACCTTCATGGAACAAATGGTTCAGATAACTTTCACTAGGATCATCTTGCATATGTGGTTGGTCACTAAGAACAAAAATACAAAATGATATTACCTTCTAATTGGGACAAAGCACATTGAATTGGTTTAACTAAAATACACATCTTTATTCTTGAGCTTTGTCTAATAGTTTTCAATTAGAAGACTGGCAGCAAACCTTTATGACTAATGGTTCCAGCTATAGTCGCTTGGGATTTTACATTTGTTTTTTAAACTTAGTTGATTTCAGAGAACAGTAACTGAGTCTCCAAGAAGAAATACTGCAACAGTAAGAATTCATTCCTGTGTTCTAACCATAGCTTGGAAGTTTTCTTCAGGTAACTAAATATGAAATCAATGATCTTTCTGCCTTTCAAGTAAATGTCATCATTACATATGGGGAAAGGTGAAGAGACACTCAAAGTTTATTTTTATTTTTCTCTTTGCTTGTCCATTAATCTGAAGTGACTTTTCCTTTATATTTAAAAAATATAAGCATCACATCAAATAACACATGTCTAAGTGAGCCCCCTTTCTCCTAAGTTTCTGTGCTGTGTATAAGTTTATTTCTTTTGATTTCTAATACACTTTTTGAACTTAATGTAGTGTTTTAAAAAATAGCAAAAAATATTATTCACTGAAGCCAACATATCATAGGATCCTTTCATTATTTGACAGTTTTGACAGATATTATTGATTTGGCCAGCAACAGCAGCTAACTAGAAGGGGACAATGTGACAGTTTTATGTAACAAAAGGCACAATGTCATGTCAACTGAACTAAATGTTGTACAAAGTGACAGCAGGACAAAAAATCCTTTCAGACTTCATTTTCTGCTTCATTTTTTTTTTCTACCATCAATACATAAGGCAGTGCAGTAGGTGACACAAATTAGCAGAATGGAGCAAAAGGTCTATCCCTGCTTCTGTGGCTATACTTGACTTCTTCTACCACAGAGTGGCAATTATTTTTAAGGTGAATGAACAAGACGAGCAGCTTATAGTAATCAACCTACCCCTACCAGAGAAAATATATCCCTTATCAAGATGCTTTATATATTTCACCTAGGTGGCTTTTGGGAAAAGATGAAAGGAGAAAGTCTCCATCTGCTAGGTCATGCCTACGAGACACATTCTGTCAAATCTTAAAAGCTGCAACAGCTTTGCCTGTGGGATACCTATAATTATTATGCGGAGCAGCCCAGTGCCTGCTGTAATTCATTGTTCTGCTAACACAGGACAAGAATGAGAACAGTGGCTCCAGGCTGTGAATGGATAAAGTGCAACTTTTCGATTTTGCTCTTCTAAGGGTGCTGCATTGTGTGGAGTCCATGAGTGACATCTTTGGCCTTCCTGGGGACTCACCACATTGAATCAGTCATGCTGAGTTAAACAATGAGCGGAGGACATAACCTTAGCAGTGCCTGTCATTCTTCCCTCCTAATTCAATCTACATCTAATCAATGAAAGTAATTTATTGTTTGTTTAAGTCTAATATCAAATGGATCTTGAGGATTTTGAAGTAGCACACCTTCACCTTGACCTCCCCGGCCTTTCGAGCTTCAACTACTACATCACAATTGAGATTTGCAAAACCGGTGGGCAAAGTGGTATCTTGGTGATTTTTTTTCTGTGATTTTTAATTTTAATCATGCTGTGGGAGTGAAGTTCTTTTACTAATGAATGGGGGGAAATATTTCAAATTGAGAAAAGTAACAGTGACAAGGACAAAAACATGGACATTTAATTCCTGTAATTAAATTCTGACATAAACATACAAAACTTGAAATAATACTTGCAAGAAAAAAAGTCCTTCTTACAAGTTATCTCTTTACTTTGTGCTAATGACTCAAAGGCTGACTCTTAGCCTGTTCCTGTTATTGGCAATGGCCAGTGTAGCTTAGGCAAGTTCAGGGTTTTTAAAGATTGGTTCAGCTAGTCTTAATCAAAATCTGTCTTCCTTTACACTCATAGTGATTAAATACGTCTGTAAGAGCTTGACACCAAGCCTGACTTTCTGTAAGTTTATAGAAAAGTGCTGATCTAAACATTTTATTACCTGTCAATTGTCAGATCAGAAGCAACTGCAAGATAAAGTTCGGAGGAAATGGATTTTCTTGAACACACACAATTAATTAAATGTCATGATAAAGAAAAAAAGGTTACCATAATGTTAAAAGTAGAGAAAAGGGTTTAATTTTACTTTTCAAGTTTGCTACTGCTCAAATGTGAAACAGAAAAGAAAATATCTACATAAAAGTGTAACAAAGTCAACTAGATGGAAAAATATGGAAATAAAGACTAGCTGAAATAGAACAGAATACTTCGGTATCAAGAGTTTATTTTCTTTAGTAAGAAAATGCTGTAAATAAGAGCACATCAAACCCTTTCATAGAAATGTGGGTTTGATGTATTTATAAAATTAAGAATAAATTAAATCTTTGTTTTAAAGTTTGTTTCAGAAAAATCTGAAACCTTGGATTTAAACTGTAACTAATTTCAACATGTGATTTCTCAGAGCTACTTTCTGAATCTGAGGGAAATAATACTTAAAACATTTTAATAATAGTTAAATATTGTTAAAATTGTACAAACTAGCTAAATATTCTATCTGTATAAAGACACATAGTTTGGAAGAACAAATTTAAATACGAAAGAAAATGTAGTTGCTTGGATTTTCTTCATTCTTTATTCCTTCCTTTGACATTCACTGACCCTAGAGTGATGTCATAAATTGTTTCATGTATTTTCCTTTTTAAATGAATACATTTTTCCAAGCAAAAATGTGCTTCAAATTTGTTGAATAAATTGTTTAATGTAAATAACTGAATACAGTTCTCGCACACTTAAGTTCACAAGGGCCGATCTGTGTGTATTTGCTGTTGAAATTCCAACCTCTTGCTACTTCCAGGGTTTCACAACACATATCGGTTCCAGGGCTGCAGTGAAAGCAGAGACAAGATAGATTTTATTTTATTTATTTACTTTTTTGAGACAGGGTCTTGCTTTATAGTTCAGGCTGGCCCTGAGCTCACTGTGTAGTCCAGGCAAGCCTCGGACTCAGCAATCCTCCTGCCTCTGCCTCCCGAGGGCTGGGATGACAGGTGTGAGCCACCACACCTGGCACAAAATACATATTTTAGATCCAAGTACAGTTGTATGTGTCACTAGTAGAGTTGCTTTCCTGCCATAATAAGTTGCTGAGTTCAGTCCCTGAGACTGGCAAACAAAATAAAACAGAAGAAAACAAACAAACAAATAACAGAAATACCAAGGAAAAAGAAAAGGGAATGTGGCACAGGTGTGATGGTCGCTGTACCTACACAGGTGGAGAGCACACTAGAGGCAACGTGCCTGAGTTGGTAGAAGGGAGGTGAGTTATAGCAGGAGATTTTAGGTCAATCCTTAAGGTCATAACTACATAAAATTATTTTTCACTTGCCAACCAGGAAAATGTAACTGTCAAATTTTCATTCAAACTGCTCGATGGTGTAATGTCTACTGCTTTCAGTTTTTTAATTCCAGCCTCCACTTCCCTTCTCAGATCTCTGACTTCTCACAGAGTCTTTCGTTTTTGACTCTGAATCTTGCTTCAGAATGTTTTGTGTCAAAGTGAAGTAACTAAAAGTTTCATCACATCATTTTTCCAACATGATAATGAATGCACAAGGTTTTGGATTCTATCTCTCCTCAAATTCAAATGTCATAATGCGTTGTATATAAGTGTGGATATTGCCACTTTTTTTGGTTACTGTTCTTTCATTTAAACACCTGCAAGGTTTTTCTTTGCATCTATCAACCATGAATAAGGGTATGAGCATCCTCTGTGTTCAGAGTTAAGTGGGACAGCATCCTAAATGAGTTAATTTTCAGCAATAGCTTTGATTAAATATTCTTACTCAGCACTAACAAAATGAATTAAATCCATCAAAATCTGGTTTATATATTATCTTTGAAAAAATATACCTTTTCCTTTGTTAAAAACTCTCTTTAAATGATTGTTCTATTAGTAGTTCAAATTAATAAAAAAAAACCTTGAACAATTGATACTGATTGCATCTCATTCTCTTTCCTGTGTTCTTTTGTAAATATCTAGGAACCTTGATTCTGATAGGTTGAACTCCTCTGAAGGCAAGATGCAAGATACCACAGCATAGATTACCAATCAGTTCACTCAGACGGATCATGAGCACACTGGAGCCTTACGTGTCCTCAGCAGGATGCTTTGCTGACTTGTCTGAGTGGATCTAATTGAAAAGTGAACCCCTTCTGTGACTTTAGTTACCTGAGCCAATCAGCATTGCTATTTTTTCCTATCCAGAGCCCTTCAGGGGGGAAATGAGGATGGCTTCATGCAATAGAGTGAGTCATTGACCCCAGGTGGGAGGTTTTCTTCTTATTTTCACACAGATTCTTGGCTTTCCCTAGTTTCTTACATGGCCCAACTAGCAACAGGGAGTTTTTGGACTAATCAAAGAGTATGCTAAGTATAGAGAATCAGACTCTGGGGAGTATATTCATAGTACAGAAAATTAATAAAAATCTATTAGACAAGAGGACATAATAATGTTTTTCCTCCATTAATAATGGATTTACTCAAATCATACTTCTTCAAAACAGAGTAAGAACAAGCTTAAAATATTCTCCTCCTATTTTTATCTTAATTTGAACCTTCATTTCTGTATTTATTCATTTGATCCCTCCTTATTGACCATCTTATAGTTGCCAAGCACTTCACCTGTTTGACTGGAGAGAGTTTTTGATTTTACAATAATAAATTATACTATTTGTCTGACATTTTGGGTGTTTTATTTAAAAATTATATAGTCTTTTATCTTTAAATATGAAATTTAAGTCCTTTTATAATATAAATATTTCAAGTAAAACAGCTGAAAATACCTCTAAATTTTCAAATATAGTCAAGATTTAGATGAGTATTATACTAGACTGCATAGCTATTTATGTATCCTGTCAAGATACATTAGATTTTAAAAAGGATAGAGAGATGGATATAAATGAGAATAATTTTTATAAAGATGGTGTATAAGGTGTTTGTAATTTGCATATAAATTCTTACAAGATGTGTGTTTATAGTATATACATTCATGTATATGTATATTTTATGTGTATATCTATTTATGTAAGTATACACACATGTATACCATTCTTATTACCAGATCATCTTTTTGTGTCTGATAAAATACAAATATATACCAATTGCTAATCAAATCTCTTACTGGAATTAAGATAGAAGCTAGGCTATATTTCACGTTAATTAAGGAATGTCAAACTTTTGCTGTGCTGAGGTGTATGAGACGAAGTTTTGAGCTATTTCTGAAGTCATCATTTAATCAAGCTCAGGTTTTGGCCATGTAGTTTTCCTTATTCATAAATATAGTGAAAAGGTAGTACTGACTGTGTATGTCAATCACAGTACAGAGTGAAATTATAAATAAAGAATGAGGAAAAAATAAGAATAAGAAGGAATATAACGGAAATCAACCAAAACATTTTGCATAACATGAAATCAAAAGGTAATTTTTTAAAAGAAACAATTAAAGTAGATAAGTATTGGTTAGATTTTTTTAGTGAGAAATGGTACAATAATAAGTAAAAATAATGTGCGTGTGTGTGTATATATATATATATTGTAAAATATAACATTTAAATACGAGGTTGTGAATATATATGAAAACACTTGCTTTTGTGAGGAAATCTATAAGTTCAGTCTCACAGTATAATAAGATATTTGAATTTAAAAGTAACCATTAAGAAAATTGAATTTGCTTTAAAAATCTAACTGAAAAAATCTTACACAAAAGGGTTAAACTTCAAATAACATTTTTAAAGGATTTTAACAAAATATTCAAAAGTTCAATTTCATGCAATCTTCTTGTTAAAAAATTAGTCATTACTTCTGAATCATAGTGGGAAATTTAAGTTCAATTATTATAGTAAGTGATAATAGAGGGTTTTTTTAGTGAATTCCTTTTTAAATTGATAAATAATTATTGGTAAATAATTTTAGGGAAAGTGTGGAGATTCAACCCATATATTCTCTGGGTAATGATAAAGTATTAGTAATTAACATATCTATCTCAACATTAATTTTATCTTTTAGAAAGACATTCAAAATTTTCTCTTCTATTTGGAAAGATAAAATGCATTAATATCAAATACACTGAACTTGTTTTACAAAGATCAGGAAGTTCACAAGAATTTCATATCTCGATTCTTCTTGTTCATCTGTGACTTTGTATCCCATGACTGACCTCTCTCCAGCTGGTCCACATATTTCCTGGGTCTTGCAAATATTATTGTACTTTGCACTTCTATGACATCAAATTTTTAGTTTCTATACATGAGTGATAACATGTATAATTTTGTGCACTGAAATCTTAAATTATTATTTTATAGCATTGGCTTTTTAATAACAATGTTCCTTAGGTTCTGTTTAACTAGATATTTAGAGAAATAACTGTTAATTGTCCTTTGGGTCATGTCTTACCCAGTGTAGACATAGTACCTAGGGTTGGGGAATGTAACGCTCTCAAGATGTCCACTTCTTTTTTATCCCTCAGTCTCCTGGAGCTACGACTTAATTTTCTGAAATTTCCTGTTACTTATTTATCTAAGATTTTTCTGGAGGTGAAACATATTTTTTTTGTAGCACATCTTTCTGTTTTTCTAATCCTTATTTGTTAAGTCTTTCAAAAGTCTCTTTTTTTCCTTAGTTTGGTTTTGGGTCTTCATATAGTGTTTATCTTTGCATTTCCCAGATATTTTTGAGCATTAAAATTCTTTACATTAAAGTTTCAGTAGTGAACAAGGCAAATCCATTGAACTCATAAACTTTATATTCTTAAAGTCATGATTAAACCATTAACATGACACTTATCCCCATCAAATTCAAATTATGTTTCATTTTTCTCTGTAATGAAAGTTTTTTCAAAATATGTTCTCACCTGTCATTTTTCTTCCAACAGTTATCTCAACACATCACAGAAACTTATAAAATATTTGTTACAAATGAATAAGTAAACATCTTAAAGCTTCCCCATCATAAATACGATGAAATAATAAACATTCAAAAAGTAGTAGTAGATGTCTCTAATGATAAGCAGCATAAGACATTTTGAAGTCCCACATTGTCAATATAGAACAATACATATCTAGCACAAACTTATCTAGTGAAGAATAACAAAATGGATTGTAGTAAAGAATAATTAAATGACCAAGTTAATTAGTTATTTAAAGTGGGTAAACTAGTTAACATATGTGAAACATTTGTCTGATAGAACTCTATGAGTTTACAAGCTCTCTCTTTCGTGTATACTAGAAACAAGGCCAATGGAAGTCAAGTGACTTAAATAATTTACATATGCCAGTAAGTGTTAAAGCTAGCTGGAAAACGGAACAGGCATCACGGCTCTGATTAACATTTTTATCAGACATTAGAAATAAGGTCACACTGTGAGGGATAAAATGGGTTGCTGGTTGACAAATAGGAGAATGAGAAAATTTAATGCATCAATTATTTTCCACGTATGGAAACTGTGTGTGTATTTAATGATACAGTGGTTTTGAAACAAAGAACTCCCACATAATACACGTGCTCCCCATATATATTAGAACATTTCTGTGCAATAATAAACATATTAGTAACAATTTCTACCACAAAACATTAACTACTTCCCTCTTGGCAAGAACTATTTCAGTGTTAGTATTTTAAAAACTGCCAAAAGGCTTAATGTAAATATGTTGAATGAAATTTGATTTCCATTGATTATTGTTTCTACTGTCTTCTATTAACCTCTTAAAACAGCGTGTGAGAGGAGCTGTCCAATTAAAGGGTTCCTAGGTTAGATAAATAAAATACAGATATGTATTTAAGATACTATTATCAACTTACTTTAATTATTTCAATAAATATTGAAAATAAGGAAAATGGTGAGTTACTATTTCTCAGTAATAATTATTTGAGTTTACACACACAGTGATAAACTGAAAATATCTTCTGAAAAAGATACTAAATCTATCTGTACTGTATATCTAGTGGGACACGACTAAAAGTCACATCTAGGATTTGTGGCCTTTACTGGGAGATTAGTTGGGAGTAATATCTAAAATACTTCTAGGAGGACTTTCTATGAAAGGATCACTTGCTATATTTATCAAAACTAGTAAATTATTTTCACAGTAAAATAAATGTAGTAATATTTTAAGTTTCATACTTTGTCTGAAAAGATAATATACCTATGTTGTATTTAGAATGAAAAATTAATCCTATTTTAACAAAGCAATAAGGCAACTGAAATTTTGCAAATGTTATTGGTGGTAAACAATACCCTCTGAAAAAATATATTCATAATGATTTTTAGTTTTAGTTAATTAATGGAAATTTGGTGTAAATTCTTGAAATCTTTGGAGCTATTAGTCCAAGTATAAACCATCATATTCCTTTATAAAATTTACATAAAAGGAATTATCTCTTAAGATTCAGCACAAGTTCTTTTCCTCATTTTATTCACAGGTGACTCTTGATTTCTCATAATTTTGCTAAAATTGATACACCTGCTTTTAATTCTCTTATATCATTGCAAATGGTTATTAATGACCAAAATTTCTATTTATATTCAGAACTCCTGTACAAATGCTATAAATGCATCTGCAGATCAGATAACCCCAACCTCTTCCCTGTTATTTATTATGAGGGTTCATGTACATTTCAAGAAAGGCATACAAAGTACTAAAGAACAGAGAAGAAAGAAATGTTACAAAATAAGAAAAATAAAGAAAATACAAGCAAACTAGTCGAAAGTGACTAGAAGGCTGGGTTCGAATAATTGAGAGAGTTACAAATAGTGGGCAAAATTTTTAAATTTTGTTTTTGTTTTTTTACATTTTTATCTTTATTGGTACATTGTATATACACATCATAATCATACTCAATATTGGGAATTTGTACCCGTACATGAAATGACTTAATTCTCATTTTTTCCCATTCCCCTACCCACCCTACAACCCTACCCCCTAAATACATAAGCTTCGTTTCCCTTTTTTATCACCATCACATTTTCTTTGTCTCTCATTACTCACCCTCCACCACATTTCCCTTTGAATATTTTCTATTTCACAATATCAATCATACATTCCAGAACTCATGAACATCTTCAGTTTCTCACACCAGAGAACAGATATGATATTTACACATCTGTAACCTATTTATTTCACTTTTGATTATGTCCTGAAGGTATGTCTATTTGAGTATAAATGACTTAATTAAATTTTGGTTTTGAGAAAGGAAGTCTAATTATGAAAAGACTAGAGGAATGTAGATCGAGCCCAAATAAGACACACATTGTATTTATGAATATCATATATATATATATATATATATATATATATATATACCAAATGATCAAAATTATGCACTGATTCAGTGATGTGGAAATATCATATCCAGAATCATAAAAAGATGAAATTTGTAATAAATGTGAGTTCTGTTTTTACCACAATGAATGATGATAAGGCTAAGAAGTTAAGGAATTTTATATATCTGGAAAAATCTAAAATAGATCACTAGGCAAGAACAGCATGAAAGAGGAGACATCAGTGTTAAAACATAGCTGAAGATGATTTCAGAAAGGTGGTATAAATAACTGTTAATGGTTTTAAATGAATAGTAGGGACCTAGTGGAAAACAGCTGGGATACCTGATACATGAGTGACAGTGAAATAGTGCAGATTTCCTGTGATGAACGATAATTGAAATGCACAACAAATTCTAGGCAGAATGTAATGATGAGTTTGAACATACAAAGTGAAGTCAAGAACAAGGAAAGGTACATTCAAGACACAGAACAAAAGGTAGAAGTTAAATTTGGTGGGTGAACTAGGATCAAAAGCAAACAATTACCCCAGTACATTAGGACAGTGCATGTGGCTTTAGAGCTCTGGAATATGGACATATTGAAGTCTCTGCAGACACTGAGACTGATGCCTTCACAGACAAAGCCATAGAGTTCTGTTTCATGAATGAAGCCTAGAGCTATGTGGGTCATACAGCCAAAAACCTGGACTAGAAAGTTCCCACTGAGCAGGTTAGGGAAGCTCTGGGAAAAAAACTGGGATATGATGACAGAAATTAGAAACCTTGGTTTTTGTCACTCACTGGCATAAAACTCACACTAAATCTGAAGCAGAGAACAAAATCAGTAAGTCACAGTAAAGCACTGCTTGAACAAAAAAACATCTACACAGCCTTAGTAGAAGTACAGTTTTTCCCACTATGAAAATATTGACCAAAAAGTAATTCTTAAGGTTTAAATAAAGAAAATTTTGAATTAAGACCAATCATGCAAAAGGATATTAAAATGATGGCTACATTAAAATAATGGGATTAAATTATCCATGACCAAAGAATTCACTAAGAACAAAATGATATTGATGAAAATAGACTATAATAAAAATAAGAACAAAGAGTTGAATGTATTGAGAGATTCAGGATGTGTTTTTTGAACTCTGTAATTACCTTGCAAGAACGGAGAAATTATAAACAAACTTCAAGTAAAATAGTATTAGAGAATAATGCTGAGACTGTCGTATAAAATCATTCTAAAATATTGGTGCCATTTATTTTTTTAAACAATCTGGAAACAAAAAGAAAAACACTGGGGTATATTTGCAAAAGTATTGGTTTTTTGAATTTGTCAGAATTCTTGAAATGAAAAAAGGGGAAACAGTCAGTGGCAGTCACCTTCAGTGAGTTTATTGACTATATGATCCAGTCAGAGAAGCTGTATGTTCTTTGAGTAAAATGCATATTTTTTACAGTATTGTTTTCTCAACTTTTACTCTTGACCATTTTATTCCTTTAGTAAGGACTCAGGACATATCCAGCTGTGTCACTTGTGATAGAAATATGGAGAACAGGTAGGAATAGTCTCAAGAAACTAGAAATAGCTGGCAATTCTGTAAATGTAATAATTAGTTGTTTCTTGTAAGCCTAGACACCTCTTCATTCCATTTAACAAAAGTACACGTTTCAAGACTGATGACCTAGAACTCATACAAAACAGAAAGGAAACTTGTAGTAAATGCCCATAATTAGTCTACAAAGACATTTTCTGTCTAAAATAGGAAGGGATACAGAAGGCTATACATCTTCCTGAAGAAAGTTTCCCTATTTTGATGAGAAATTTCAACCTGAAAAAATAGTACTTTTGTCAGAAATTTCACTTTGTTTTGTGAGAAATCTCTTTCATAGGTCTGTTTGTGGAAAATGAAATATGAAACATTGACTGCTAAAATACCTGAAAAAATAAATACACATCAGTGAAACTTCAAAGATGAAGTGTTAATGAATTACTTTCTTAGTGTTGACGGTTCTGATTACAATCAACGTGAACAATAGATATTCAAGAGACCAGACCAAGACTTTCCATATTTATTACTTCTCAAAATAGTGGAAGTTTCTTTTAAGTCACAAGTGGGATAATTTAAAAAAGGAATGACTTTACCTTGTTTCAGACACATACACACACACTCTCTCTCTCACTAACATACTCTAATAGCCCATTTTTGCTTTGTTTCTATATCTCTTCCTCCTTAGTTCTCTCATCATCTCTTCTTCTTCCTCCATGTCTTCTTTCCTCCTTCTCTTCCTCCTCCTCCTCATGCTTATCCTTTCTTTGTGCTCCTCCTTCTTTCTCTTTGTCTTTGCTCTCCCTCTTTCTCCTTATAGAACGCGCCTTGACTCCAAGTCAGGCCATAACCCTTCATCCTCACCTATCCACAGGTTTCTTCTTCCTTACCTTGAACCTATCAGTGGTCCTTAACTTCCTTAAAGCTCTTTATAATTAAGTCACTCAAATCTCTTACAAAATTGCTGATAAAAACCCTTCATGTTAATCTGACTTGAATTTTGCCCACAATTTAACAGAAGATGATGATGCTAGATAGATAGGTAGATAGATAGAGAGAGAGAGATGATATAGATTTATAGATATAGATAGATGATAGATTGATGGATGGATAGATGGTAGATGGATAGAGATATTCTGGATATGGAGAATATAGTATTCATCACAAATCCTCCTCTTTCTGGCACCTATGTCAATGAGAGAAACAGAAAAAAAATAATGAAGAAAGAAATACAAGTAATACATGAATACTTCAGATGATTAAAACTGGTAAGGAAGAGCTCCAGAGTGGTGATACTAGAAGCATGCACCACCGCACCCAGCCCCACTGGGAATATGGCATTTGAAGAAATCTGGAAAGATTAGGAGACTCTATAGAGACATCTGCAGAAGGAGAATTCCAGAGAGAGAACCCCAGGTGCAAAAACCCCACAATTTTTAAAAATGGCCGTGCCACCATATAAAAAAGGAGATGATGTAAAATAACAATCGTGTTAAATAAATCAATGTACTTTCCCTTTTTTCCAAAATGATGTGAAAATGCATTCAATACAACATTCTAAAGGCTCTTGTGAGTTTGTCTCCAGACCAGCAGCTCCCCTAGGGTTTCCTGCCTGCCGTGAGCTACACTTCCACATCTCACCTGGTGTGGTTTTTTTGAATGAAGCAGACATGTGAGTCCTTTGAGCTTTTGCACAACTGATTGCACTTTTTGTTTTCTTTTTTACTTATTCCTGTTTCTGGCTACTTTTTCATCCTGCAGGTCTTGTAAACAGTGGGCGCAAAGATATTTACTGAAGTTCTGTTACTCAGGCTGTTATTATTCACCACTTACTGACTTCCTATGACAAACTTACTTCTTAGAATAATCTGTTCTTTTTAAAATTTATCCTTTTACTGTCTACTTCCACTTTAGAATGTGAGAAACAAAAAGACAGCAACCTCTTATTTTTCTTCTGTGCTGATTACCTTCTCCTGAACTCATTCTCCCAGATTCCACATTATTATCCTTCATTTTTGAGCTCAAATCACCTAATCAAAGATGAGACTTCCCTAAATAGCTTTTCTTATTTACTCTGCTGCAGTTCACAAGCCGTAAGGAACAAGGGTGAGTATGAAATAGCCTAATTGGACAACAGAGAGAAATAGAATTGTCTTGCTTACATTAGTCCAGACCTGAATCATCCAAAATAATTCCAGTTTTCTTAAATCAATTTATAAAGAACCTTGATCATATTAAGGACATCAATTTTATTTTACTTTTTAAGGCAGTAATGGGACTTAGGATACATCAACCCAAAGTACAGCTGGCCTTTAACAAAGCAGTTGAAGCAGAAGACTCTCCAAGCTACTTGTCCTTCTATCTTGAAGCAAAGCATTATACCTTCATCACAGAGGGGATCTCCTTGTATCCACATGTAACAACCATTCATGTGCTTGAAGGTACACATGGCTCAGAGAAATCTGAGAATTTTAATAAATATTCCCTTATAATATGTTAGCAAGTTATTTTTGGTTAAACACTAAATGAGCATTTGCTGTAAGAGTTCTTTATTCTTGCTTGAATTTTTAAGTCATATTCTTAATCTTACATAAAGTTTATAAAAGTAATTATAAAAGAACGCTTTATCAGAATTTTATTAGTAAAACTTATAATTACTGTATCTCCCTCCCTTTACCACCCACCAGTATCTTCTCTCAATTAAAGGAGAGAGAGAGAGAGAGAGAGAGAGAGAGAGAGAGAGAGAGAGAGAGAGAAGGAATTTGGAAATTTATTTCATAAGATTCATGAAAGGAATTGATTACTACCAATGCCATCCTGGTTGTACATTCTGTGTTATGCCACAAACCATGCTTCCTGCAGTTTACTCACTCACTTGACTAGGATGTTTTTCTTTCATTTCATCTGTACCAAGTTGATGCCATCTAATCATCTGGGAATCCTAGTGTGACTTTTATGTTTTATTCAAGAACAAATGTGTTATAATTGTTCTTTTGAGTATCTCTTGGGTGAGTAAATAGATGCCGTGGATCATGCTAAATATCTTGCCTTCTGTGCAACACAATCTACTATTTAGTTCTGTACCAAATAGTTAGTTGGTTCAAAACCTACATTTGGTTCCCATAGCAAATGATAAATAAAAATGTGTTGGGGTATGCATGCAATTTATAATCAAATTATACAATGAAGAAATATGTGAATTTTTCATACAGAATTACAAGGATAAGAGAAGTATAATTTGCACATGATAATTTTTTTTTCACACTTTTCCTTTGAGTTGTAATAGTTTTATTAAATTACAATTGCAATCAGTGAAACCCATTAAATGCAAACCTGCCTGGCTTCTCAAGTATCTAAGGAGACACAGCTGGAATGAAAACAAATGGAAGGTGTAAAAGAGAAGATTCAATTAACATTTTTTCTTCTAGTGCATGTTTTACAAAGAAATCCTCAGGGATTGAAAAAAAGACCTCAATTCAAAGAAACTTTTTTTTCACATGTACAGAATAAAATCTTTTAACACCTTTTTACATCATTTGGGGTTCCGTCCAAATCTATGTCCTTGGGGTCAAGTTACAAATACAGTAACAAAGGAATTCAAAGCTAAGAGCAACGAAATTGCTATACATTAGAACACTCACCACTTTAGTGGCAGTTTGATTCTTCCAGGAGTCTTTCTCTACTCCTAATAGCATTATAATTGTTATTATAAGATTAGATTTGACACTATGATTTCTAAGAATGAATGTAATAAAAAACACACCATTTATTATAGTGCTAGCAATTACCCTGCTGTGCCTTCATCAACATCTAAAAGGATCGATGAAATGTAGTTAATCAGATCCATTAGAAACATCCTTATTTTGAAAGTTTAATGCCTCTTTCAATGCTAATTTGAAATGTATTAAAATCAAGTTTGTCCATTCCCAAGGCTGACGCTGTTTTCCAAAATATAAACAAAACATCTATTCAAAAAAATAGGCAGACAGGCAAAGGGAAAGTTTGTATTTCTTCAATAATCTAAAAGGTTCAGCATAATACATAAGTTGTGAAAAAATGTGATGTTAGTTGTACTGTTATGACTGCCTCAGTGTCCTGAATTGATCCAATTGTTTACCGTTCATGCTCCTTTTGACTTTGGGTTAGAGGCAGAAGGCACACAGTGCCAGATCTGCTGAATAAGGGCGATGAGGCACAATATTTTTACAAGACTCTCTTTCAATTGGAAGGCATTTGGCAGCAGCGTTCATTGTATTTACTTTTTATCACACCTGATAAAAACACTCATGAAAGAAGACTTCCAGAAATGCTTCAAAAAAATGGCAAATAAGATGGGCTAAGCATGTCCAAAGAAAGGGGAGTTAATAAAAATGGCTTTTACTGCAATTAACTTTAAAAATTTAAATATTAACCATATATTATGATTAGCCATCATGTCTACTGTTATTTAAAATACTGTAGGTATATGACTAATACTTAGTCTGACTATTTTATATTTTAAGTAAAAGGTATGTGTTTCACTTAGTGTAGTATGCAAGCAGATGGTCAGGCAATGTGATATATAGAATCTGAGTACTTTAGCAATACGTGTTTCAGTGTCCAAGCTAATATGGCAACCATTTTTATGATCAGCTGTTCTTAGTCTCTGGTCCTGTTCCCACTATTGGTTTTTTGTACCATTTCCTTTAACATTTCTTCCTGTCAGCTTTCATGAATCTCTCACCTGTTCTAGTTTAATGCAATTACTTAGTCTCCTTTGTGTGATTTATAGTCAGATTCCTTCACATTGGTAATTTAGCAAATTAAATAGAATATTCCTATTTGTCAGGGTTTTCATCTCAGAAACTTTTATTAACAAAAATGTCCAAAGATGGCTGCATATTGCCCTCAATAAATGATCAAATTTAGCTAGAGTGGCAAGTTAATGAATTTATGGAAAAATAGTGACAGGACAAGCAACTGACCTTCAGTTATGACCTCTGTGATATGCATCCAAATATTTACAATCTTCTCTTGATTTTATACTATAATCAATAATTTGATAATTCTTATTTATAATTTCATGCCTAGATATTTTATCTTGAAGAAAATAAGTTTTGCTCCCAAAGGAGAAATAAACCAGATGAGAGGGTAGAATTATGAATAATTATTGTTTCGTTCATAAAGAAGCCAGCTGTGCATCTTATTCTTAAAGGCATGACTATACCACAAATAGAACACCCTACAAAATCTCACTAAATTTCATCTTTATAGAAAGGGAAAACTAGCTTCTGGTTTTCCTCCTACTGCTAAGTCCCCTTGTTCTCCTCTTGTTCCCTCACTCTGTCCTGTCCATCCATCAGAATCAATACCTAGAAGTAAAAGGGTTTCAGTCTTCCCTAATTTCTCTTCTTTCTGTTTTATTATAAGAAGATGTACTGTGGTTCTCAGTCAGTACTCTCTTATATATTTCCCTTTAGCCTCTTGTCCTCTGGCATCTATAAGGTTCTTGAGGTCTGTGTGATCTTTATAAATCTGTTAGCTCTATTTCTAATCTCCTGTTCACCTTCTATCTTCCTACTTAACCAACTCCTCAGTAAACTTTTATTTCTGAAAAAGTACTGTTACTACGACTGCTACATTTAAGAACTTGTAAACACATTTCTGATTAACTCTACATTTTTGGCCTATGGTCATAAAGGTAACTTATGAGGCTAAAGTTTTGAGAATACCAGCTCCAGAATAAAGATACCAGAATACCAATACCAGAATAAAGATTTTAATCACCTTTACTGTGTTCAGTTCTGTTGATGACTCTGATTGTATTATGTCAACAAAGATAATGTGATTGTTCTATTCAAATACCTCCCATGGTGTGCGAGAACCAAGAACTCTCAAGGGCCATTACAGATCCAAGAAGGACCACCCAGGAGGTAGCCATTTCCTAAGGGTTCCAAAATTAGGAAGAAAGAGACTTTCAACAAACATTGCCCAGATACTAAGTAAGGATTTAAAAAAATAATAACAACAACGAAGGAATAGAAATGAGAAAAAATTTAAAAATTCAGATACAAAGATCACAACCACAGGAGAACTCAGAGAAAAGGGAAATGGAGCAAAATGAAACTTAATCACCAGGACTCTCAGAGATGGAAACAAAAGAAGATTTAGTAAAGTAGAAATCAGAACTGATCTGTGAGATCAAAATAGAGATACTGTGATGTCAAAATCCAGGTCTGACTGAGCCAACTGCATCACACAACACTCTCCTAGGTCCTGAGAGAGCTCTCGGTCCTCAGTAGACTAGGTTGGAACCAAAGCAAGCATTGAATTAAAGGGTACACCATGTCCAGAGACTGCCCAGTCCTCCTCAACTTTGGGCCCCTCTTCTGACAACCACAGACCAATCCCCAATAGCCACTGCAAAACCCTCCTCCTGCTTGTGCTATATAAGGCCCTACACTGCATTCATTAAATGGAAGCAATCTAGAAATCTCCGCAGAGTCTGGTGTTCATGTGTGACTCTGTGCCTCACCCTCCCATGTGCAGCTCAACGATGACAACAATACTGTCCACAGTGAACTATATGATTAATAATGCTAAGAGATCAGGGGGATGATACAATCTAATATAACAAAAGAAATGGAATATTGTGGACAGTTTCAAGCAGAGTCTGTGGTGATTAAAAATGAGAGCAAAACTTTGTGAAATAGGATGAATAAAGCTGAGAACCAAAGTGCAGACCTAGAGCACAGGATCCCAGCCAATGACCAGGAAAGACATAATTTATGGAAAATGGCGAGGGACCATGAGAAATCAATCCAGCAGCTCTTAGGCAATTCAAAGAAGAATTACATACAACTGATTGAAGTCACTGAGGAAGCAGGAAATAGTGTTAAAGACAAAAAAAAAACACAAACAAAAAAAAAAACTGTTCACAGATATAATGGCAGAAAACCACAGAAAAAGGAAAAGAATTAGACAGATAAATAAGGTATATAGAATTTCAAATGACAGTGATATAAAAGACCTAAACTTAGCATGTAATTATCAATGTTCCAGATATCCAAGAAAAGAATGAAATACTGAAAGCAGTTAAGAAAAGGAAAAAAAGTTAAAAATCACATGCAAAGGAAAACCCATCAAGATCACAGCAGACTTTGCAACACAAACATTTAATGCAAGAAGAACCTGGAGTGCAGTGTTTCAAACATTGCAGGAAAACAAATTCCAACCAAGACTGATGTATCCTGCAAAACTACTTCTCAAAAAGGAAGCAATACTCCCAAATTCATTCTTTGAAGCAATCATTACCAAAAGCAGAGAAAGAACCAACCAAAAAAAGAAAACTACAGGCCAGTCTCTCTAATGAATACTGATGCAGAAATCCTCAATAAGATACTGGCAAACAGAATACAGAGAATCACCAAGATCATGCACCCTGACCAAGTTGGATTCATCCCAGGGATGCAAGGATGTTTCAAAATATGTAAATCAATAAACATAATACACTATATTAACAGAGTGAAGGATAAAAGCCATATAGTCATCTCAATGATTGCAAAAAATCATTTGACAAAATCCAAAACCCATTCATGATCAAAACCCTACAGAAAGTTGGAATAGATGGACTTTATTTCAAACTAATACAAGCTATTTATGAGAAACCAACAGCCAGCATCATTCTAAATGGTCAAAAACTGAAAACTTTCACACTAATATCAGGAACAAGACAAGGTTGTGTACTATCTCCACTCCTGTTCAATACAATACTGGAAACATCAGCCACAGTAATTAGGCAAGTGAAATTAATGAAAGGAATAAGTATAAGAAAGGAAGAAGTTAAACTGTCCTTATTTGCTGATAACATGATACTCTACATAGAAGATCCTAAGACTCCACCAAACAACTTCTAGACTTAATTGCCAAATTTAGTAACTTGGCTGTATACAAGGTCAGTGCTCAAAGATCAATAGTCTTTATATACACAAACAACAGACTAATAGGAAGAGAAATTGGGGAAACAAGCCCTTTTATAATATCATCCAAAAATTAAAATTTTTAGGAATCTATTGATCAAAGGGATAAAAGAACTTTATTTTGAAAACTATAGTACTCTGAAAAAGGAGATAAAAGAGGATATCAGAAAATGGAATGACAAGCTTGTTCATGTGTAGGAAGAACCGACATCATCAAAATGGCTTTACTCCCACAACTACTATACAGATTCAGTGCAATTCTGATTGAAATCCTAAAACCATACTTCAAATATCTAGAGAAAATAATCCAAAAATTTATTGGAACCATAAAAGATCTAAAATAGCAAAAGCAATTCCAAGCAACAAGAACATGGTGGTGGTGGGGTATTATGATCCCCATCATGAAACTATACTATAAAGCTACTTTAATAAAAACTGCATAGTACTGGTAAAGTAAAAGAATCACAACCAGTAGAATAGACTAGAAGACCCATAACCAACTCCAGATACACTAAACTACCTTATCTTTGACAAAGGAGTCAAATATCCTCAATGAGAGAAAGACAGCCTCTTTAACAAATGGTCCTGGAAAACCTAGACTTTAACCTGCCAAAGACCAAAGCTAGACTTATCTTTTTCACCATGTACTAAGTTAAATAAAAGTGCATTAGAGACCTAATTATTAAAACAGAAGCACTAAACATGGTAGAATACTGTTGAGGCAAAAGTCTTGAAGATAGTGCCTTAGGGAAAGACCTTATTAAAACCTCAAACCTTTACAAAACCTCAGTAGCACAAGGACTGTAAGAAGAAATCAACAAATGGGATCTCATCCTATTAAAAAGCTTTTGCACAGCAAAAGAATCTACTGTCAGATCTAAAAGACAACCAAAAACATGGGGAAAATCTTTATTATCTGTTTCTCAGACAAAGGGCTACTATATAAAATGTATAAAGAGCTTTAAAAAATCAACTTCCCTAAACTTAAAGATCCAATTGACAATGGACATCTGAAATGAGCCAACACTTTTCAGAGGAAGAAGTTAAAGCAGGCAAGAAGAATATGATGAAATGCTCAACATCACTGGTCATTTGAAAGCTGCATATGAAAAGGACACTGAGATTTCATCTCACTCCACAAACAATGGCTGTTATTGTGAAATTAAACAGTAATGAATGATAGCAAGGTTGCGGGGAGGAAGGCACCTTCCTCCACTCTTGGTGTGAATGTAGAATGGTGTGCCCATTGTGGAAATTAGTGTGAAAAGTCCTCATAAAACTAGGATTAGAGATCTCATTTGATCTTGCTATTATTCTGCTAGGAATATACACAAAAGAATTAAAAGAAATATGTCATAGTGACATATGTGCACCCATGTTCATAGCAGCTCAGTTTGGGATAGCTTAATCTTGAAAACAACCCAATTGCCCATCAACTAGAGACTGGATAAAGATTTCTCTCTTCCTTCCTTCCTTCCTTCCTTCCTTCCTTCCTTCCTTCCTTCCTTCCTTCCTTCCTTCCTTCCTTC
>PVIC010007471.1:36605-51078 GCA_004025085.1 Thryonomys swinderianus | reverse complement strand
TAAACCGACTCTGTGATTTTATTGATGGGCGACGACTTCATACTCCTAGGATCACTGTGTACAAGAAGGGACGCAGCATTGGAGGGGCAGACAGCAGAGTTAGAGCAGACTTCAGGAAATACCAATCTTCAGGGTTTTGTCCGCGTTTCGTTATGTGTACACAGAAGCATGAAAGCAATTTGAAATCTTTAATGGCAATAAAGTTACAATCACCCATCTATGTAGGCTAACATCTCTTAACTCCAAATATTTGATTTACAACGTGTACATAAGCAGTGTCTCATCCCACAATTATTAAAATGTATTTTTTTCTGTTAGGAACCAGCAACTTATTTTTTGTGTTTATTTTTCTTTTGAAGAACTATTTCTTCTCCAATAACTGGCTCATTTTTTTAAATCATTTATCAAAAACTAAAGGGCAAGGGAGGTAAGTGTGGTGGATTAAAAAATTTATTCTTTAAGATAAAATTCATTTTCACAAATTTACAAGTGTTGCTGGTGTAGATTTATTCTACTAAGCAATTAGACTGGGAATCAAAGGCAAGTTTCCCTTTCTTCTGTCAGGAATCAGCATTATTTCAGAATTATGGGATTTTGTGTATTCTCTTAAATCTAGCGACAGTCTTTTTCAACCAAATGATTTTGATTTGGAAGTTAGAAGTCAACATAAGCTATGTTGCACACGAATCCCAAGGCATCTTTCCATTCTAGCCCATTTTTGCAGAAGGGAGTTTCTTTCTAAGGAGCCACTAAAGCGGCAGGAAGTCAGTGACTGGAGCTCTACAAAGCGGCGTGAGGCACACACTCGCGGCACACGAGGCTCACAGCAGGTCCATGCGGCGGTAGTACAGGAGGTAGGCGGTGCGCTCGGCTGTGGGCTTCACCACCTGGTACTGCTGGACCACCCTGACTGTGTGGTCGTCGATGCGCAGCCAGCCGTTGAGCCCGATCTGGAAGACGTCTGTTGTGTAGTGACCGCCTGTGGCGCTGTTGCCATGATGGTAGACCACTGCAAGAGAGCGCGAGGGGGTGTGAGGGCACACGCACACGGGAGCGCCCATGGGCCGTGGGGAAGCCTGATAGCGATGTGGGGCAGAGGTGCAGGGAGTCTGTAGCACAAAGCTCATTAGATAGACCTTACACAGACAAATACCTGTTTAAGTACGTAGGCATGCTTTCCCATGTATATGGTTTCTGTACATACACTTAACCTGCACATAGTACGAACACGGACAGCACCAACCTCACAGAGACGCCCTCCACAGCCATCCACCTTTTGGAAACACACATGCAACCTGGCCCGTGCCTGTGACCTGACCAACTCCACCCCTATGCTCTCCTCAAGACACCCTCCGTGTATATCCTAGACAAAAGTCCATGGTGAAAATGGAAAGGCCAGTGCTTGGCCCCTGGAGGGAATGAGACTGCTGGGAAGACTGCACTACGGCCTGTGTTTTCTTGGGCAGAGCTGCCTGCTCGGCAGGAAAGCCTGAGAAGAGCCCAGGAGGCTGCTGCAACCAGGCTGTGTCTTTGCCTGGCCCCTGGCCCCATCTAACTGTGCGCAGCGCTGGGTCCTCAGTTGGAAGAGAAGGGCTCCAAGAGGGTGCTCAAGGCTGTGTGCGTCCCTGACTTCACTCTCACCCTCCTGCTCAGTGGTAGGGCAGGCAGAGCCTGAGGGAGGTGGCCAGAGCTACTTGTCAGGCGGAGGGATCCAGCTGGGTCAGCATCGGTGCAGATTCGGCAGAGGCAGCACCAGGAATCACTTATTTTCCTACAGTGATATCTTGACAGATTAAAATGCCACTTGTCATTTACTTTTTAAAAAATCCTGTAGCCCAACCAAAGAGCATTGGTCAAGGCTTCAGACCATCAGGCCTGCTGGGAGACACGCTTTCCCTCTGCGGTGGGAACAGAGCCGTGTGGGGCCGATGGGAGCCTGGACAAGTCTGGAGGTACCATGAGCCCTACCTGTGGCTGCAGCGCCACTGCCTTGTCACAGGTGCCGAGTGCAGGATCCCTGGGCCACCCAGGGCAGGGACCAAGGGGGTGGTGCCATTCCCCAGTCAGACTTGGGGCTGCACACAAAAACCATGCTGGGACCCCAGAGTGAGGGCACAAGACTCGCAAGGATACCATGTGGGGCCCAGCGACATGCCCATGCGGGTCACAGTGCACCCTGTGCTACTGGTCACAGGAGTCTGGGTAACTGCCAAAGGGCACCAAGGATGTCCTTCGGACCCCAGGTTCACTTTGGGGTTCTGTCCTGCTGTTCAGAACAACCATGTCAGCATGACTCAAAGCACTGGAGGTCACATGGTCTGTGTCCTGAGATGTGGTCACAATGACATTTTGGCAGAACTGTGTGCCCTGCTCTTTGGCCTCTTCTGAGCAGCCCTGTGCCACCTACCCCGCCAAGCCCACCAACAGGACAAATGAGAACCAGTCTGTGAAAGTTATTCAAAGTTTTGCTTCTGAAAATGCACATTATTTAATTTTCCTCGGTCCTACAATTTTAAAAAAACAATTTCTTTACTCACATTTTACAGAAAATTCTAAGCAGCCCAATGATCTTAGTCCCAAGACAAGACTTGAGACTGGGGTACAGAAGGACACCTGGGGCATTAGGTCCAGAGACAAAGACTCCTAACTCTGCCTGGACTATGTGGGGAGGCAGGCAAGGGAGGAAGAGGGACACCCGTCAGAGCACCTTTTGCCACCCCATCTGAGGACAACAGGTCCAGGTCGGGCTGTGAACAGCTGGCTTGCTGGAGAGGGGAAGGTCAGAAAAGAAACTGTCTTGAAGGAAGAGGCAGGGAGCTTTCCAATGAGGTTCGGACCTGCATCCACAGGCAGTGAGGAAGGCAGGAGTGAGAGCTTTGCTGCCCCCTGGAGCACAAAACAGCTTTTCCTCTTTGACTCAGGGTAATCTTTTTTTTTTTTTTTTTGAGACAGAGTCTCGCTTTGTAGTTCAGGCTGGCCCTGAGCTCACTATGGTGCCCAGGCAAGCCGCTGCGAACTCAGCAATCCTCCTGTCTCTGCCTCCCGAGTGCTGGGATTACAGGCGTGAGCCACCACACCCGGCATTGTGGTATGCGGTGTTGATTATTGGTGGGCATGAGTCTCCATGCCCAGCATTATATGTGGTTACCAGGGATCAAACTCAGGACCTTGCGCTTGCGAAGCAGGCACCGGAACCACTGAGCTAACCCTCCAGCCCCCTCCGGGTAATCTTTTTACAAAGGGAACCACCATGTACCCTCTCAGGATGACTAGAGCACGGCAGATAATGAAAGGTCAATAAATGTAGGAGGGCCGCAAGATACCGGCTTGTTTTTAAATACAAAAAGACTCACCAGAGGCAACATGAAAGGACATGAAGGAGAAGCTAGAAAACTAAGAAATGCAGCCAGAAAAGGAAACAAAATTGCTGTAAATGGCAACAATCAGAGAGATATAAAGACCCAGTGGCAATAAGAGTAGGAAAAGGGTAGAAAGTTTGGCAGAAAACTAGCATGGTAGGAAGCTCTAGGTCTTGGCTTGCCTGTCTGGCAGTGGGTGTGTGCCATTTGCCCTCCTGATGGACTTTGGAGGACAGAGGGATGCTGGCTTGGATGCGCCCTTCTGACCTGGCTGGCATCCAGAGGTCACCCCATGGGCACCTGAGCTGCTGTCTCAGTTCCACTGCCTTTCAGCAAAAGCACTCACTTCTGGTGAGGCCTCAGGCCAGTCTAGCTCAGGGCCAGATGGTGCTCATAAATGCTAGGCACTCAAATTGAGGCAAGACACACTCTCGGCAGTTTCCTGGCTTACAAGCTTCGTAAACACGTTCAACACAGCACGCAACCCTCCACATTAATTGCCTCAGAGCACAAACGTGCCCAGGTGTAAACTCATTTTACATTACTTTAATAAGGAAGCAGCACTATACGAAGTTACTTACCAGCAAAGAGCCTGTAGGTCCTATGGCATTTAAAATTCTTATTTTTAACACCAGGAGAAAGCAGTTCTGAAAAACAAAACATCAAAAGGCCCCATTTATAAAAGGACTTAGAAGCTATGAATAACAAAAGGGCACAGCCAGTGGCAGCCTCTCTGTGCCCCATGGGTCCACATGTTATACAGTGTGCTGACTCAACAGAGCACCAAGGAAGCACTTGAGAAACATGGAAAGGAAGAAAGCTGCAGACTGCAACAGTTCTGGACACCTGAGAACTAAGACCTCCCCACTCTCGAGTCTGATCGCACGCAGCAGGGCGCCCGCTGTGAGCAGGCTGGCTTCCTGAAGACAGAGCCTGCAGGGCACGAAGAGCTCACACTCATGAAGTGCCTTCTGTACCTTCCACCCTGCACCCCAGCCATGGCCTCTTGTCCCCCACACATCATCTTTCTTGTTCTACAGCATATGGGGTGTCAGCTCATAGAAAAGACACATAAAGGAACAAGAAAACCACTTCAGGGCAAAGTGTGAGCAGCATTCCTGGAGACCTCTCTACACAGGACAAAGGGAGTGAAGGGCAGAGTCAGGGAAGGCAGCTCTACGATTTGGTCTCAGAATGTGCATCACATACGCCCTGATCAGACAGGCTGAGAGGCAGAGGACAGGAGATGGGCTGTGGCAACACACCCAGCCAGAGGGTCCTCAGAGCAGGCTGGAGTCACTGCTGTACTCGGGCACTGCTGGCAGGAAGGAAGGGAGCACAAGTGGCCCACGGGGTCAGACAGGGAGGATAGAGGGCAGGCTGCTTCCCTGGCATGAGCCAGCAAGGCCCTCAGCCCTCCCCTCCATCCTAGGATGTTTGAGAAACCCCTGAGGCAACCCTGCTCTCCATCAGTCCTCACTGCTACATTCTTCACAACTTCTGAAGCTTTCAAGAAAAATGTTTCTTTAAACTATGCTTTATTTTTCACAGCAGTAGGGACAGACCCAGGGCCCCTGCAATCTGGAGGAAGTGCTTGGCCTCTGAGCTGCAGCCCCTCAAACTGTGCTTAGAAAGACAGCTGACCACAGCACTCCAAAACTGCTGTGCCCTGGCTGCCCACAAAATGTGTGAGCGACAAAATGCCACACATCTAACATGAGTGTCACTGCTAGGGAGGGGCTCCCACTGCTGTCTAACCAGGAGGGTCAGCATGGCACTCAGGACTCAGTCTAGGACAAATGTTACCACCAATTTATAAAATGCTTGTTGAATGAAAAATGATCCTCTTCTTGACAGACAAAATCTTCTGTTCTTCTAACCTAGCAAAATTATAGCATTTGTTGATTTTCATTCTTTTTTTGGTGTGTGTGGTACCAGGGATTGAACTCAGGCCCTTGTGCTTCCAAGGGAGGAGCAGTACCACTTGAGCTCAATCCCTAGCCCCTTCATTCCTATTTTTAGGAACTACCTTTCATGACAATATTACTGTGAAATCAAGAGTTCAAAGTGAGGGGAGCCAAGCAGAGGGCAGAATCCAGCAGCAAGGGGTGACCTCACCCTTGCTGATCTCCAAATCCACAGGGTAGTCAATATTTTTGACCAGCTTCTGGCATCCGCCCGTCTTCTCGTACACAAAGCGCTTCAGGTGCAGCACAAGGACAGGGGGCAGCTTCTCCAGAGTCACTCGCCGGCTTATCTCCACCTGGGACACACCACATTGGGACACGCTGACCACCTGCCCCACCTCCAGAGAGCCTGCAGCAGCCCGCCACTCTCTGTACCTGGGGTGTGACGCAGGGCCCCACACAGCCCAGGTGACCTGGGCTGAGTCACCATACACTCTCCAGTGGACA
The DNA here is from genome assembly GCA_004025085.1 of Thryonomys swinderianus. Classification (NCBI taxonomy): domain Eukaryota; kingdom Metazoa; phylum Chordata; class Mammalia; order Rodentia; family Thryonomyidae; genus Thryonomys; species Thryonomys swinderianus. The sequence continues at coordinate 45,305 of PVIC010007471.1, read as the reverse complement.
GTGCACTCCACGGGGCCAGTAACAAGCCAGCATTAGAAGGGAAGCTGGAATGAGGTATGCGTCAACCTGTGTTTCCATACTCTCATAGAATTGATAAAGTTGATGCCAGTGTGGTTTTTTCACTTAGATGTTTCAAATAACCCCACAGCTATTTAGTTCTCCTGTCAGTTTCATAACAGTTTGGTTTTATTAATTTAACATGCCCCGAAGTACTCTCATAGGTCTAATGAATGGTGCTTTTAAATAAAGCCAGGTTTCTTAAAGCAAAATCTGTATCATTCTCTGCTCAAAACTGTGATGTTGGGCCAGGTGGAGTGGCATATGCCTGTGATCCCAGCATTCAGGAGGCTGAGGCAGCATGACTGCCCAAGTTCAAGGCCAGCCTAGATTACATAGCAAGACCTCATCTCAAAACATACAAACCAACAAACAAACTTGTCACTGACTTAGAGAATTTTTTTGATTGAAACCGTTTTGAAACTACTAGTCCAAAGACAACAACACACTGAGAAGAGCAAACCTCTCGGAAGGCAGGCACAAGTAAGTCCAGCTGAGCATGCAACAAGTGGCATTCGGCCAGGCAAGGCTGGCAGGGAGTCAGTGCTGGAAGGCTGAGCTCCAGGCCTTTCCAGGCCTGCCTTCGCTCAGGTCAGACCTCAGGGGCACAGACTCCTCCCACTTGCCTGTCCCCACTGGGAACCTGTGAGATGGGGACCCAGTCATTTCAAGGGTCTGTTCAGGGCTGTATGTCAACTCCAACCTGAAGCCCAGCTGTTCCGAGTAGCCCATCAGAAACTGACACAAACAGCTGGTTCCAGACCAAACCAATAGGGCAGACTGTCCCATCTGTAGATTCTGACACTTTCTACACAGTGGACACACTTCTGAGGACATGCCTTCACATATTCCCCTAGAAATTAACTTTTCCCCTAATATAGTAAAATTTAGTTTTTTGGGTTGTTTTGTTTTATTTTTTAGACAGGGTCTCACTTTGTAATTAAGGCCAGCCCTGAGCTCACTATGTAGCCCAGGCAAGCCTCAAACTCAGCAATCCTCCTGCCTCTGCCTCCTGAGTGCTGAAATTACAGGCGTGAGCCACCATGCCTGGCACAGTGGTATATGGTACTGATTGCTGGTGGGCATGAGTCACCATGCCTGGTATTATTGTATGTGCTTACTAGGGATCGAACCAGGGATCTTGTGCTTGCTAGGCAGGTGCTGGAATCATTGAGCTAAATCTCTGGCCCCTAGTTGGTATTTTTAAAAGGAAAATTTCAAAAGTTACAGTCAAAAAATAATGCTGTTGCTTTTTCCAGGCCTTTCCAGACAGGCCGTCTGTCCACTCTTCCTCCCTGGGACATCTGCTCTCTGGTGCTCCTGACTTGGTCTGGGAGCCGTGTGGGCACAGGGTTGGAACAGGGACAGCACTGCTTTCCACTCCCGGTCCTGCAGGTAGGACAGTCCCCTCTTCACTGCTGGGCACAGACCGACCGCCACCTCAGCCTCTGTCTGACCCAAATCCACCATATCAGAGTTTAATGGTAACAGAACAAACACCCGAAAGGGTCCTCCTGGGCACCCAGAACAAGGCTGGGGACCTGCCAGCAGGTTGATTGGCCCAAGACAGCCACAGCTGGCTTGCACAGAAGCCTGGGAAGCGAACAACAGCACCAGGGAAAGATCAGGCATGCCAAGCTGACAATCACCCAAGCCAGACACAAACCTAACTGCTGCCGTGCCCTCCTGCCAGACCCTTCTCTGCCTGTTTACTCTTACAGTGGCTGGCTTCTGTCATGGGCTCCCTCAGCAGCGTGTCTGAACACACAGTGCACAGCAAGGCCTGACTCCTCAGGCCTGTGGAGAAAGGCTTGGCCAGTCCAGAGTGAGAGGCCAGCTGTGGACCGGTTGCAGGTCCCCACTGCCCTCCTCTACTTGGCGCCAGCCACAGGACAGGACACATTGCCTGGCCATGGCATGCAGAACCATGTGATGTCCACACACAGCTCCATAGGGAAGCAGCAGCCTCCTGACATGTCAGGGCTTCATACAGCCCAGGCTGCAGGGACTACCTCTCAAAGCAACAGAACAGGCTCATCTCTCCTGGATGCTGGCTGCAACCCAAGCTAGAACCCACCCCACTTCACTGATGAACAGGAAAGACTCAAAGACGCTTTCCTCTCACATCAAATGGAAGAGCAACCAGCATCTGAACAATGACTTTCTGTCCTCAATGTCCTTGAAGATCTATAATCAAATGCAAAACAGATGTGCTGAGAGGCCCTAACTAATCTAATAAACTGCTGTAAACCATGAATACAAACAAGCTACTCAGAGGCAGTGCTGACTTTGTGGAGCTTTGATTAGATCTCCAGAAAGCAAACGCAGCTCACGATCACCAAGTGGAAGGAGCTGAGTCCACGTTCTGAGCCTGACAGCTGAGTGCTGGCTGGGCCACCTCTTGACGCCATGCTAGAACCGTGCAGATGTTCCATCCAAACAAATGAAGCAACCACCTGGAGAGGTGGAACTGAAAACCCATCTCCCTGGCCCCTAATTCTGCATTCTTCCCATCTACCTGGGGGCAGCCAACCAGTGCTCCAGACCAGTTGGGCCATACCTCTTGCTTAGTTTTTGTGGTGTAACCCTGGACAGACTCTCTCGCCACCAAGCTCTCAAGCGCGTCCTGGACGGTGCGTATCTTGTCAGACTGGATATCCAACTGCAAGGTGAAGAACGGCTGCAAAGTGGCAGATTCTTTTGAACTCTGCTGGTAAACCACTGACCTAGGAATTGAAAGCAAAAACAATTTAAGAGCCCACTCCTTGCTACTTTCCCTTAAGATTAACCACAAAAGAACAGGAATAAATCCTGAAAATCAGATTACTTAGTATCACTTTCAGAAGACTGGAGACAACAGAAAAGCCAAAAATATACTGAATTGTAAAATACCCATGAACACTAGCTCCTTAGTATGAGAAACTGAATCTGCCTGTTGATCCTCACTTGGGTGCTCTGGAAGAAAACATTTCATCTTCCAAATCCTTGCACTGCCATATCACAGTAACAACAATAAATCATGTGCTTTATGATGTGGCCATCTTACCATGGCCTCAAACTGCTGACACTTTTCATTTTTAAAACATATTGTGGCCTATTCTAATAGAGGAAACCCCAAAGTAAACTGTATTTTTAATGGCATTTTCCCCCTATAAAATGACATGCAGAAGGGAGGCAGGGTGTGAATAATAAAAAACGAGCTGTCTTCCAGGAAGACAGACTGCCTCCTTTCCAAGAAGGGTGCCAGTTCAACCATGTTTTCTTAGCTGGTTTTTTCATTTTTCTTTTTCTGAGTTTTTCTGAGTAAAAAATTTTACGTTTGGCACATTTCATTCAGCCCAAGCAAAGGCACATTCCAGGAGTATGAGAGGGATTCCACTTTGGTAAGTCTGAGTGGTCTGGTGACAGCAGAATACAGTGATGCAGGCAGGACCTGGGCTTCACGGGACAGGTGCTGAGAGACCCCGAGGGGGCAACTCTACCCAACTAGCTTAGCACTGCTGGGCGCCTCCTTAATGCTGACTTCAGGGATGGCAGCAACAATACCACAATGAAAAGGGTGTGAGATGAAGGCTGTTGCCACCTTCTCTGTGGAAACCATCTGAGTGTCTGTGTATCATAACTTTATGTGGTGTGACTAAAGCACACGAAATGCCCCAGGGGGTCCATGAATTTCTCTCACAGTTCTGTCAGCTTGCTTTTCTCTCAATACACAGTAAAGAGCAGCTGAGGCTACAGAGACACTGTGGCACTCAGGCCCTGAGGATGGTGAGCAGTGGACAGAAGGATGAGCAGCACACAGCAGGCAACAGGGCCAACAATGTCCCAACCAGGTGTCAGTCAGTGCTCACACCTCCCCTGCTAGCAAGAAGGCAAACCCTGAAGTGGGCAAATACTAAGTTATTCCAGAAAACCATAAACCTGATGTGTCCGCCAAAAATGCCAGTGATTGGTGTTTGAACAAAATCCGCCTGGCGGGTGACAGACGTCTTGTTCCTGGGGCCCACTTGCTCCCACTCCTCCTCGCTGCCTTCGCCTTGCTCCTGCTGCTCTTCATTGTTGGCCAAGGGGCTTCTGGGCCCATTGGAAACCGCGAGTTCTGAAAGAACAAGGTATGCTGAGGCGGCTACTGATGAGAACAGCAGGATAGATGATCAAGCCAGGTCTGCGTGCAAGCTGGACACCTGTGGACTGCACTCTACAGACAGACTAGGGTGTGTCCTAGGACTCGCTGTGAAAGGCGTTCTCGGGACAAGCAGAAACTGTGAAGAGGAACTGGGAGGCAGACAGAAGCGTGCAGTTCCCTCTGTGCTAGATCTGGGCTGTGGTTCTGTGGGGAGGCCCCTTATCCTGGGGGTCCATGCTTCAGCACTGAGGGTGAACTAAACTTGTCTGCAACTCAACTTGGAATCATCCTGGGAGAATGTAAACATGCACTCCGTGTGCGTGTGTGGAAAGAGATAATAAGGGTATCTTAAGAATGCCGACTCCTGCGGTCACATGGGGATTCCACAAACTGTTCTTTCTGCTTTTCCGTGACGTTTCTGAATTAAAGCTGAAGGAATCAACAGTAGAGGGTCTGAGTACGTTTCAGTTTTGCTAAATACGTTGTTATCAAGGGTGTAGAGCAAGCAATGTAAAAATAACTGGTGTTATCTCAGAAATGAAGGATTTCTGACAGGCAGATGAGCTTGGAAGGGGAGAGGTAATGTAACATAGAAATGTGTTGCAACCTTTGTTTAAAACAAAACATAGGAGGATGGCAGGCTGCATGTAGGGCATGAACCTACTTTCACTACCTGGAGGTGAGAGGAGTTTCTTCAGGCTCAGCATCTCTTCGTGTAGTCCATTCAGGATGAAGCCCAGGTACTCCTCAGCATCTTCCTGTCGGCCCTGGGAGGGGAAATGCGATGGTGAAGATTTAACTGACTGCTGGCCTGACCCCAGGCGCAGGGTACATTCGCCTTGGCTGCAACTCTCAGGGTTAAATGTGTAGCAACTCTACACGAGCAGGAGGATTACTTGGGACTGGAGTTCTTGGAGAAGGGCCAACACCTTCAACAAGCTCTAGGACTTCTGGGGATTTAAACCTTCTTTTCTATATTTTAAACTTTTCCTACAGTAAATATGTATTACTTTCTAGTAACAGTACGGTTATTTAACAACTGCTTTTCTGTGTCACCAACACAGAAGACCAAGCATGCACTGTGCAAGGTCCCTCGCTGCACAAACCCAGAGCAGCTATCAGGGGGCTACCCCGTAAGGCCACTGCAGAGGAGCAGACTATGCAGGAAGCTGGATAGACGCAGGCAGCTGTGTTGCATGCACGCAGGTGTCACAGACAGGAACGTGGAGGCTCCCATCAGCTCTCTAGTGCCTTGTTGGCTTGCATGACTGACTCATCAGGACAGGTTCGCACTGCATTTCTGGAGTGTGCCTGCCCATGCCAAATCCACACACTCTTCTACGCCAGGTCCCTGGCTATCTGCTCTCTCCAAACAAATCCAGCCAAGGCCAGCTGTGTGGCATGAGCAGGTAGCACATGTGTGCAGTAAGGGCAAAGTAGGCATGCAGCAAGTCAAGGGCCACTCTCCCAGCAGCAGGCTGCTCACTGAGTAGGCCTTGGAGCATGTCTGGGACCCTGAATTTTAAAAAATCCTCACCATCCCATGAACTGATAAGGAACTGTGCCTATACTACATACAAGCAATGTGGTTTTGGCTGAAGATCAGTCTTTGTTCTGAACATTTGGAAATTAGGGTCAAGCTAGGCAGGGGGAATCTTCTTCTCAGGCATCCCTGGAGGCCACCCCCCATGCCTGTGTCAGAGTCACGCTGAGGAGATGTGCCACAGGACACCTATGGGGAAGAACCAGGGAGCCTTCCAGATCATGCCCACATGGGTTTCCCATTTTGATTTGCTCTGGATCCTTCCGCTATAATAAAAACAAGCACATGTGGCCAGCTTAGTCCTGAGTCCTGCCAGTGAGTAATCAATTATGCATGAGGCCTTTACTGGGGACTATGACACATTAAAGTCAATTCAGAAGAGATACTTCTGATCTCAGCATTGCTTTGGAGCACAATTCCAGGGGGCTCAGCCCAGGAATCCCACAAGCCCCCCAGCCTGGCCCCTAAACAGCAGCCTTCATGCTACTTGCACATATGTATCTGTTGTCTGTGCTTATGGCAATATCTCACTTTGTCCTTAGAAGGTGAGCATGCCCAGCAGGGAGAGGGCAGCATTATTGCATCTCCGTGTCAATAACAAACACTGCCTATCTCCCATTACCTGGGCGACAAATCCAACTCAACATCAAAAGCTGTGTGAGGAACACTGTAGGAGTTTAAAGCCTAGAACGCCCCTGGTAGTCTCCCACTATGCTACCCTGGACATGTATCCTTCTCCACAGCGTGCGATTCCAACAGGACTCCACTGAGGTTACGTGGCACCCTCTCTCTCCACTGCTCTTTCTCTCTGACTGCATTTCCCTAAGCATCACTTCAATTGCTCATAGGGACTCATCGTCACCTCCACCAGGAAAGAAAGCAACAGTCCCATTAGCTATGCTGAGGGCAACTTGCTCCACCTGGGGAGGGAGGCCATCAGGAAGGTCCTTTCTCACTGTGAGACAAAGCACCTGAGTAGAAAGCCAAGGACCTCCAACAGCTTTGAAATTCTGAGCACTGAAGTTAGCAGTGCTACAGAGGTCAGGCCCAGCATGCTTTGCTCTGAGAGGTGGTGCAGGGGAGGGGGTTCAGCCACTGATGAGCTGTGACCCTGGGTGATGACTTCGCCTCTATAATCACAGTCACGTGAGCGAGTTTCAATCCCACGCAACTGATCCAACTGAGGGACTCCACCATCAACCTAGATTTCAGTCCTGAACACCCACCAAGCTACAGCACTGGAGATGGAGAGCAGACGCTAAGCAGCACCAGCTACAGACAAAGGCAAGCAAAGGCAGTGCTTTCGGAGCAGGCCCAGACCTTTTCAGACAGGCTCGACTTGATGACGGTCAGGAGTCTGTAAATGTAGGTGGGCTCAAAGGCAGCTCCAGGCCGGATGTCCCTCACGATTTTATCTCCAAGAGCTGCAGCAGGAACAGGACACAGAATTTCCTAACTATGAGGACATCAAAGAGTCACCCCCTCCCCGGCTCACCTGACCACCCCAAGACAAACAGATCAAGTGTGGCCACCAACAAGACTGAATTCATCACAGTTGGTGACAGCTAGTGACCCTGTAACTCCCATTCATGCAGTGGCAGCATGTACCCCATTTTTACTCACCTTGGCGGGGCTTTGGAGGCACAGGCATGTTTGTAAACTCGTTCATTAGACGAACACTAAATGCCGGGAAAAAAGGAAGCAGGACATTTTAGAAAAGAAGCACTTTCCCAACCTAGCCTCGTGGTTAAGCAGAGTATCAATTATGAGAACTCAGCAGATGGCAGGTAACCAACACAAAAAGGACTAGTCAATTCTGATGCCTATGTACACTTTCAGTATATTTTAAGCCAGTTAAACACTATGTTTTCTGCTGAGTCTAGAGAACATAGACAAACTATTTAAATTCCGTTTCTGTTAACTTCCAATAAAACCACGAACTGCACATTTCTTTAAAAGAACTACAAAACTTGTCTGTAGAACTTTAGTCAACCATTCCCATTCTGTTTCTCAGAGGGAAAAGCCCACCCCTCCACATGCATTAAGTGTCTTACTTACAAGCTATCTATCATAGGCGTTGACGTGCAAGGCCTCTGCACCTTGGAGTACAAAGGAATGAACTTCATGAGGTGGTACATCGGAGGGCAAGCAACCAAGGCCTGCAGAGTCTGAATGTTGGCAGTAAGGAATATGAAGGAACGCAACAGGAACAGCCAACTCCTGGGGCACCCTTGACAGTGACAGTGAGTGCAACTCAGGCTGGAGGTGGCAGTCAGGGGTATGACCCTGGCACTCAAGAGCCTGGGCAAGAGGATCAAACTGATGGCCAGCCTGCACTTTGTAGCAGGTGAAGGCCAGCCAGGACTGCACAAAGAGACCCTGTCTCAAAAAATGAGAAAACTGGGCCGGAGATTTAGCTCAGTGGTTTTGGTGCCCACCTAGCAAGCACAAGGTCCCTGGTTTGATACCCGCTAACCACACACAGCAATACCAGGTGTGGTGGCACATGCCCACCTGCAATCAGTACCATACACCACAAATGCCAGGCTTGGTGGCTCAACCTGTAATCTCAGCACTCGGGAAGCAGAGGCAGGAGGACTGCTGAGTTCAAGGCTTGCCTGAGTTACATAGTGAGCTCAGAGCCAGCCGGAACTACAAAGCGAGACCCTGTCTCAAAAAAAAAAAAAAAGAGAGAGACGGGCTGGAGGGTTAGCTCAGTGGTTCTGGTGCCTGCCTCGCAAGCGCAAGGTCCTGAGTTCAATCCCCAGTAACCACATACAATGCTGGGCGTGGAGACTCACGCCCACCAGCAATCAATACCACATACCACAGAGCCAGGCATGGTGGCTCAGGCCTGTAATCCCAGCACTTGGGAGGCAGAGACAGGAGGATTGCTGAGTTCGAGGCTTGTCTGGGCTATGTAGTGAGCTCAGAGCCAGCCTGAACTACAAAGCGAGACCCTGTCTCAAAAAAA